>JAEANM010001402.1:0-28067 GCA_017656035.1 Myanophis thanlyinensis
CCCGAACCATGTGGTGATGTTGCCCGTCAGGATGCTTTCTACTATACAGGAGTAGAAGTTTTGGAGCACTGCTGTGGATAGTCTGAAGTCTTTCAGTCGTCTGAGATGGTATAGTCTGAGATGGTATAGGTGACCTATAAAGTCCTACCCTTTCCTGGAGCGGAAGGTCTTGCTGATGGTCACATTGCATAATCATTTCCTGTTTGGATTGCTGCCATGTGCTGAATGTGAATCTACCCTTGAAGACTATTCAGAAGCTACAATTGATCTAGAATGCAGCAGCATTTGCAGTTGTGGACCTCTAAGTTTGCTCACATTATACCACTGTAGCACAGGCTGCACTGGCTCCCAGTTTTCTGCCAGGTGCAATTCAAAGTGCTTGTTATCATCATTAAAGACCTACATGGCATAGGGCCAGGCTATTTGCAGGACTGACTTAAAAGTATCTCCCTGTCCTATCAGTTTAGCTAAGGTAGGTACAGTCCAGGTCCCTCCCCTGAAATGTAGCCACATAGAGGGGCCTAAAAAGCATGTCTTTTCTGTAGCTGCCTCAGTCTTGTGGAACATCTTTCTCCCAGAAATTCAGCAGATCCCATCCTTTTAGACATCTAGAAGGCCATCAGACCTGGCTCTTCACCCAGGCAGTGAGCTAGTGATTGGCTTCTACGGATAGTTGATACAACATCCTAGGAGATGATTGCAGCACTGATATATTTTGGTTTTTATTTTTTATGTTTATGGTTTTATGGTTTGTGATTTCATTGTTGTTGTGAGGTTTCCAGAGTTGTGCTTTCAGGTGGAAGGCCATATGCTTTAATTTTTAAATAAAGAAACAAATGAATACATCTTAGATAGCTAATAGATGGTTGTTAGAACAGATCAATAAAACCCACAATGGCTTGCAAATTGTCTATTTGTGATCTACAATTAGTCAGAATCTACCTGTAAACAATTTTCTATATAAAAATTCAACATGCTTGAATTCAACAACTTGTTTTTAAATAACCCTAGCAACAACACTGGAAGATAAGGCACCTGCACAGTAGCCTAAATGCCATACCAAATTGGATGATGTAATTATTTACTCTTTCAAATTAACTCTCCTTTCACTTCAATTATAGACACTTTTAGATTCAGATACTACTAACTCTGCAATTGTACCATTTTACCTTCTGTTTTGTGCTAATGGGCTGAGGCTTGAGGTTCTCATCTTTAGTTCTGGAAATCCTCAGGAACTGCTTCAGATCTCCCTAGAAGAAAGGAAATCAAGCTCTTCAGAACTATTCAGAAGTATATTGAGATAAAAAGAAGCCAGAGCAATCCACCTTATAAATTTCTTATTCTCTTTTGATCACATAAATTAATTTTAAGATGCTATTAATAAATACCAGGTTTATATACAATAACACCACATTCATACAGTATTCAGTGGTGGATCAGCAGGCAGAGTTAGCATGCATTCTCAAGATCCAGTTGGATGAAGCCAATGTTGCCTTATTAGAGATCTGCTTCTCCCAGATTTGGGGTTCATCAACAACTTTGAAGCCAGGACTGAGGATGGGGGAATAGGTCAGCATTCATCATTAAAAAAAACTATTTGTGACCAAGGACCCTGATTTGGAGACTTCTGGCTGTAAATATCCCTTTCTGAAATAGAGCCACTGAAGTATTCAGCTTTCCCTACTCAACTATCCTAGCCCAGCCAAGATTCAGGAAACAAATATGGAGCTATTCCATAGAGCTTTCCCCTACATAATGGATACCATCATGGTTTTTTTACTGGTTCATGTCTTAAATTTTAAAATACTGTGTTTCTGAGCCTATCAAGGATGTCTGAATGTTGTATCTGCTGACTCTGTAAACTGCTTAGAGAGGGCTGTAAAGCACTGTGAAACGGTATATAAGTCTGACTGCTATTGCTATTATTTGAGTTGTGTTATTTGAGTATATTGTTTCTCATCATGAATGTTTTTATGTTTTTGCTGTAAATTGCCTGAGTGAATTAATTGAAACTGAGAAATATTCAATATAGAAGTCCCTTTCCAGTGACCAGCTTCTTCAGCCTCTAATCTAAGGGGGTGGAATTTCTGTATAAACAATTGGCCTTTCTCTTCAAAGTAAACAGAAAAAAACAATTAGTTCATTAGCCATAGCAAAACTGACACAGGTTTACTCAAGAGCTCTGCATCCATTATTATACTTCATTTCAATCAACAGGTCTTCTCTTAACAGTAAATAAAGTATATACAGCTTCAACCTTGTATATTTATTGTTAAAAAAGAAACAAACAACTCCACGCATACATACAGCACTTGAATATTTGATTAGATTTCTTACCAAATCTACATATTCCAAGATCATATAGTGAGGCTCTGCTTCCCGGCATAGGCCAAGCAATCGCACCACGTTGCTGTGGTTCAGTTTGCCAAACATTTCAGATTCTTGCCTGAAGGCCAACTGTAGTTGTTCGTCCCTTGACTGAAGACTCTTGACTAAAACAAGCACTTCAGTGTCATTGTCCTCAATGCCTTTTGCCTTAGCCAGGAAAACATCTCCAAATTCACCTTTCCCTAAAAAAAGGAGAACAGCTTGCTAATCATCTCTATAGTGTACACAGAATACAGTACAATATAGATTTTGTTGAAAAATTTGAGGCCATGAGCTGCACAGAAAACTTCAGAGTTGGCTGAGAGAATATGATGCAAACAATTACTCTCTCCCCCCCCCCCCCATTTATACATTGGGGGATAGTTTTTGATGACACACAGATATTTGTGTTTCTAATGATAAAAATGGACCTAGGAGAAACCTATTGGCTATTCATTTGATGCTTTAGGAGAAGTGCAGTCTCTTAAATTGTGTTTTGTTTCTGATGGCTAAAGGAGGTGTGTCCTATAGGAGGAGGTATGACATTACAGGAATGGAAATATTGGTCAATCAGTCAGTCATCTGATTTCACTCACCCACCAGCAAAACAAAAGAAGTGACATTTATAAATTGCTGAACATCAATGTAACCTATATAGCACAGAGACTGACTAGAATAAAATGAGCTATAAATTCTCAATTGCTTCAATAACTGTTTGAAGTCAATGACAGCACTGAATGAATGGTGGCTATGACCAGTTCTCAGAGTTCTGGCCTATCATGCACACTCTCACGCCTATCCTGACCCATACAGTGCCTCTCATGCACCCTCCACTAGCCTCCCCAACACACTCAACACCTTTCCTGTACCCTCTCTCTGATTCTGCACACACCTCCACCTATCTTCTCGTTCCTGGAATTTGCAACTTCCTCAGCTTCTTTACTGACTCATCATTTTGGCATTTATGACTGTGGCATTTAAGCAATGCAATTACATTTTATGGCCATACTACTGTATTTTGTGAAGGAAAATTTGTAAGTTGAGGACTACCACACAGATAAAAATTCTAAAAGAATTTGGGGATAAAAATTAATGATAATTTATATAAGGTAATTAAATGATTCTTTAGAAGAACAGAATAGCACAGACACTAAAATATAGATTAATAAGTCTAGTTAAAATGTAGTAATGTAATATATAAGGAAGAATAATGTGTAGTGATTATGCTTTCAAAAGTTAAAGTTTGAGTGCAATTATAATGACTACATTGTTAAAATCACTCTGCCATCTAATAGTGAATACAAGGCAGAAATAAAAATCAATTGACAGTGAGGATATACAGTAATACATTGCTATAAAGCAGTGACTAAATGGACAGCTGTATTTGAAATGTTTCCAAATAGAAAATATATAGATGTTTGAAGAAAAATTATGGCAAACCATGAAACAGTTATTTGGCTGCAATTATTGAAGTAGAGTAAGACTTCTACTTCTGATTTGAATTTGAAGGAATCAATACTACCCAGACTTCTTGGGAATACTAAGTGCTGGGAATTTGGGGTGAGGAGTGGGAAGATATTTAAAGATTAACATTTATATGTTAAACCTTATTTCAGCAAGATATTTTTAAAAGGGGCCACAAAACTTGGCTGTCTTCTGTTGTTCTCCTTTAGTGTCCTGACCGTTTGAAACAGCATCTTTCAACATTTGAGTGGTATCAGCCATTATACATCTTTCACTTCCTTTTGAAATGCTACCTCTTCCATGGTATATTTGACATAACTCCAAGTTCCTATGCTTAACTATAAATCAGTATGTAACCAGACCTAAATTTGTACAACTTAAATTATTATAGATCTCTTCTTCTTTTTGGTATTTTTTGACTATCCTCTTTATTCTCATGGAAATTTAAGCTCAGTTTAATGAAGCAATCAATACCTAACTGCTTACAAGGCAAATACACTTTCCAAAAGCTGCCTGAAGAACGCAAAATGAAAATGTGTGTTGTGGTATTAAGTAATCAGTAAAACAAATCTGAAGTAACTAGAGATTTTTAATATAAATTGAAACTCTTCCAACAGCCAGCACAACAGAAAGCATTTTCCCTTTTTTCCTCATATAGGAAAAATGTCCCTCCAAGATTATGTTCATGATATATGTATGCATAATTTAATGAAGCAAGGCCAGAACCACTGATTTCATTTGCATATACATTTAAATAATTTGCTAAAAGTATAGAACTGGAATAGACCCAAGAGTGTTACGGAACTGATGATGGAAAGAAAATTAAAGGAGTGGGAGAAAAGCCATAGTGATCTCACTTAAGATCACAGTACATTCTGGATTGCTGGGAACAGGAGAAGAGACATCAGAATGTGTACTGCAAGCAAATATGACCAATATACAGCATACCCAGAGGAGTGATTGTCTGCAGGCTAGATCTAGAGAAGTGAATTTTATCACTAGTACTGTGCCTCTTGTTGACTGCAGAGCTGCTGCCAATATTCGTCAAAGCCACCTCTTCTTGGATCTCAGCAGTAGTCTGTCCATTTTGCAGCAAAGTGCCCCCTGAAAGAAAAGATAAAAAAAAAAGTTAAGCCAAAGTCTTCCCGGGATGTGTCATATGTTTGGAATTTAAAAGCTCCATGCTAATGATTCTCCTGAAACAAAGTATTGATTGTAAAATGTAGAGTGTTAAAAGCTAAGACAGATTTCAGAGAAACCTGATCTTTGTAAGTCCTAAAACATTCTTATAAATAATTATGCTAGAGGTTAGTGCTCTATTTTCCAGCTTTGAAGCTTTTTATTTTTAATTTAACTTAAAGGTCAGAACAGGAAGTCTAGCAGGGAGCAAGAAATATGCCTGGGGGGAGGGTTAAGTATATTGGTACCTACTGGCACCAAGTTGCCTACCTCACCGCTTCATCCTTTAATCCACCTCGAACACCAACCTGTATACCACTAGTGGTTATAACCACTACTTCTTCAATTCATTTCACATCTCTGATGTCATCCATAAAATTTTATTTTAATATGTTGATATGTTTCTTAATCTTTATAAAGACCATATAGGCAGTCCTCAATGTACAGCCACATTTAAAACCAGAAAATTTAGTATTAATCAAGGCATCACGTGACTGTACCCAATTTTATATTTTTTTTGCTGCAGTCCTTAAGTGAATCGATGCAGTTGTTAACTCAGACATCACATGATCTTATTTTGACCTTCCCTACCTACTTCCCCATGGATTTTTCTTGTTGGAAGCTGGCTGGGAAGATCACAAATGGCAATTATATGACCCAGGCTGCTACAACTGTTGTAAATGCCAGACATTTGCCAGGCTGGGATCGTATTTATGCACCTATATGGATGGTGCAATAGCTGTAAACAATTCTTTTCATTGCTGTCTTACTTTCAAATGGTTGCTAAAAAATGATCACAAGTCAAGGACAACTTGTAAATCTGGTTTGGATTATATTTTTTAAAATTTGGCTTAAAGTATAATTTAAAAAAAGATAAATTGCAACAAACTTGGGCAAAAATTATTGTTATATTAAAAATCCTTTGAATAATTTTGGAACAAGTAGTTAAGAATTCATTTATCTGCAAAACTACCATTCTTAACATCAGTTAACTCTGGTCACTAGAGGGCCATCTAAACATGTGATTTAGGACGCCATTAAATACATCCTTGAACTCTGATTAGTCTCCAATTCTATTGTTTTACCACTTGTACCTGCTGGAGACCTCTTGTGGCTACATCATAAATTTTCAGTAGTCAGGTCAGAATTTTGTCACAATTTCTAAAAGCAGAGGTGGTGGTAGGTAGTTACTGTGGTTATCAGTGATAATCTAATATAATATTTTGGACAGCCCTTAGAATCTCAGAGGGCCAGTGACTCAAATTATCCTTTTAGAAGAGAGATTGCAGGAACAGAACATCTAAAATATATTAAAGGCTGGTGGAGTAATTAAAAAAAACCCAGCTAATCTTCTAAGAGGACGCAGTGGCTCAGTGGCTAAGATGCTGAGTTTGTCAATCAGAAAGGTTGGCAGTTTGGCAGTTTGAATCCCTAGTCCCACGTAACGGAATGAGCTCCTGTTACTTGCCCCAGCTTCTGCCAACCTAGCAGTTTGAAAGCATATAAAAATTCAAATAGAAAAATAGGGGCCACCTTGGTGGGAAGGTAACAGTGCTCCGTGCGCCTTTGGCATTTAGTCATGCCGGCCACATGACCATGGAATCGTCATCAGACAGCGCTGTCTCTTTGGCTTAGAAATGGAGATAAGCACCGCCCCTAGAGTCAGGAGCGACTAGCACATATGTGCGAGGAGAAACTTTACCTTTACCTAATCCATCTGTATAGCAATATTATTTTATTTATCCTGCCTTTATTATTTTAATGAATAACTCAAAATGGCAAACGCAGCACTCCCCCATTCTCCTATCTACCCCACAATATTTATCCCCATGAGGCGGGGCGGGGAGAGAGATAGGATGACTGGTCCAAGGTCACCCAGCTTTCATGGCTAAGATGGAACTAGAACTCACGTTCTCCTGTCTAGACTTCAACTACTTTCCAAACTGAAGGATAATTTAAGGGGACCCTCCCCCCACCCTCAATATTATATACTTTAAATTATGCCCAGACTTGCAAAAAAGCTATTTTTAAAAAATAATTAATTTTATTTTATAAAATATAATTATATTTTATAATTAATGCAAAAAAATCACTCGGCAAATGCTTCTCTTCAAATCTCTGAGCTACAGATAAATACGAAATAAAATGTGGAAACTTATTAAATTAAAGCTATTTTAAATTTATTTTGTGTCTACTGAAAAGAACAATTTACAAAAGCACTCTCTGGAAACCAGTTACTTTCAAAATCAAACATGGGAAATCTGTGGCTAATGCATCTACTACAATATTAGTATGTCTATAAACTCACCCAAATTGATTTTCGCTTGGATATTGAACTACTCTGAAAAATCATATAAAGAATCACTGGGATGAATGGAGAATCGTATGCATTTACGATACTGGTTATCCACTTTGATCAGTTTCCATTTAATTGCTGTTTTGAACCTCAAAGGTTTTTTTAAAGACCTCCAACATTTTCTCTGACCGTGCCATATGTTAGTTTAACCTACAGAATTGCATTACTTGATCTATTTAAACCATTTCCATTTTGTTCAAGGCGTGAAAAAGATACTGTAACTGACCATTCAGACATTCCATCTCTGGTTCTTCACTTTCTGGCTGCTTCTTCAACCTCTTTGCTTTCCTCCTCTTCTTGCAGTAGAACATGAGGCCCAACACAATTATTATATATGCTACTGCAGCACCAACAGATAGGCCTATGGTCTGAATCATTTTATAGGGGGTGTGGCTGTTGGGCATAGTCTCTGTGTTGGTAACTGGTAAATCTGGAAAAAAGAAGCCAACCTTACATGAGATGTGCCATCAAATTATTAAAATATATACAATGATTAAGTATATAACACAACACAATCAGATATGTTTTTGTCTTATAATGCAAAAAAATCACTCGGCAAATGCTTCTCTTCAAATCTCTGAGCTACAGATAAATACGAAATAAAATGTGGAAACTTATTTTTGAATAATTAGGAAAATTGTTAGGTGTAATTAAATTCCATCTTGCCTAGCATAATAATCTGGCCTTCTCCCACAATTGGTAATAGCAGTATGCTAAACCCACAATATGTAGGTACAGAAATTACGACTCCTTTCTAGAGGAGCTGAGAAACTTTACTTGGTAAATGCTGAATTTATGACAGAAGAATCACCTTCTTGCATTCTGAATGCTACATCATCATCAAACCTATAATCCTTACCAACAACATGGAGAAAGGCCTCGTGGTGCTTGATGTTGCAACTGTTGCCAGCAATGCAGGTATACTTGCCAGAATCCGCAGTGGTGACATCATATATTATTAGAGAGCCATTGGTCATTATTTGGATCCTGCAAACAAAGTAAAAGCAAGCAGAGGGTAGGGAAAGCTTATGCAATTATACTATTGCCTTGCCTGCCACTAACTTTAATTGATCTGTGTCAGGCAAGCCCATCTTTTCCAAATATGTCGCCCTGTCAGCAATCATTTTTTGAAATCAAAATACAGCAGCTAATTATATTTTCTGATAAATGACAATTCTTCCAAAAACAGACTTAAAAGAAGAATGCAATGCTATCCAGTAGCATAAAACTGCTGTAGTTTCTTGTGTGAGAGGGGGCGGTATATAAATTTAATAAATAATAATAAAAAGAAAAACGTTCCAGTAAACCTTCTCGGCTTTTCCTATCAAGACTTCCAAAGGATATGATCACTATATGACATTCACAGGATACAATTAGTCCTCATTTTACAACAGTTCATTTAGTGAAAGGACCATTGTTCACACTTATGGTCATTGCGGCATCTCCATGGTCCCATGATCAAAATTCAAACGTTTGGCAACTGACTCATAGTTATTACTGTTGCAGTGGCCTATATCATCTTTTGTGATCTTCTGACAAACACAGCCAATGGAAAAACCAGATTCAGTTAACAATTGTGTTACTAATTTAACAACTGTGGCAAGAAAAGTCGTAAAATGTGGCAAAACTCACTTCACAACTTTCTCAGTTAGCAACAAAAATGTTGGGCTCAAGTGTGGCCATAAGTCAAGGACTACCTGGAGTGAAAGTCTTAAGGTTTTTTAAAAAGAAGCCTTATCGGGTTGAAAACAAAATTATTTCTACATTTCTAATTCTTCTCTCTCTACGCATAGAGAGAGAAGTTCCAGCCCTGTGTTCAAACAATGGAGCTAATATATTCTATAAATTCCAAACTTTCACACAAATGTGATTTATTTTGCACAATGGTTACCAATTAAATGTTATGTGCTCTCCAAAGTTTTAGGTATAAAACTTCAACCACCAAGGTTTTTTTTTTGGAGCAACAGAAGTTGAACTTTAGGGTTGAAAAGCGTAAGACACATGAGGCACATGCTATTTTTTTTCCTGTATCAACGCATCCATGATGCAGCACTTTTAAGAAGTATCTACCTACTGTAAATACTGGTTATGGCTTCATACAGGAAACAGCAATGAGACAGAGCAATTAATTATTCATCTATTGTGTGAGTTTCTGGGGAGAGTTGTGCCACAAGCTAGAGAGAACTTTTTTTCACAAAACATGAAGTGGAGAAGGAATTGCAAGCAGGAGATGTAAAAGGCATAATAAAGGTGATTAAAACAGAAGAGTCTCTTTAAAAGCACAGTAGTTCAAGAGCAAAACCTGCATGATAAAGATAGGAAAAGGAAAAGAGAGTATAGACAAAAATACTCTGGCAAAGATAATGTGGTTTTCTAGGGTGCTCTTATGGTTGCTGCTTAACTTCTCTCCCTAAAATACATTCTGTTTTGCTCTCTTTATGATGTCTTATTTATAGAACTTGCATTTCATACTGGCTGCTGCAATTGCTTGAATTTCAAGGATATTATAGGTTGCTGTAGAAATGTTTATGCATGTATTTTTGCCACTTGCATATATTTCACTAATTCAATATGTTTGTGAATAGAATAGAATAGAATAACAGAGTTGGAAGAGACCTTGAAGGTCTTCTAGTCCAACCCCCTGCTTACACAGGAAACCCTATACCATTTCAGACAAATGGTTATCTAATCTCTTCTTTAAAACTTCCATTGTTGGAGCATTCACAACTTCTTGAGGCAAGTTGTTCCACTGATTAATTTTCTAACTGTCAGGAAATGTCTTGGTGTCATTTGCAAATTTGATGAGTTCTCCATCTATCCCCTTGTCCAAATCAGTGGTGAAGATGTTGAAGAGTACTGGGCCTAAAACAGAACCATGATGTACCCCACTGCATACTTCCCTCCATGTAGATGCAGTTCCGTTGAGGACTACATGTTGAGTACAGTTGGTTTATATCACTTTTTAATAACAGGCATCATGTCTGTAAGTGCAAATTCCAACCTCGCTACAAATTTGGGTTAAAGAAGGAGAATGGAATTTGTTCTTAATCTGGGAAGTGCTGTATCAACAGACACATTCATACATAAGAATAATGGATAACATATATACCTGTACAGAGCTGTAATTTTACTTTCCAAAACTTTACCATAACCCCCATATAAAATTCAGATATTCCAAGCCACCCCTCCAATTTTTCCTAAAATTATGGCTTTTTTCATCCTAAGGACTGACAATGGTCATTCTCTGATGGTTAGCCACGATAATGAGATACCGTGAGATTCTAATAATAAGAACTTCCTTTTCCTCATAATTGTTCTCTGCAGTCGGTATACATATTTGATCCATATTTCCATATATTTTATGACAGAAATAATATGCAAAGAAAATCAGAAAAAAGTGCTACAGATTTAAGTTTGAAAATAAATTTATGTTTAAGTTGCAGCCTGTGCTTGTCATAGGCCTCTCCAACTCTTTGCAAGTATATTCTGAAACATGTGTTTGAAATAAAAGTATGAAGCTTCTTCTGAGCAAAAGCAAATTCAGAACACTGAAAACTGAGCCTGGCCCAAAAATAACTTCATAGTTTCCAAACTCCTTTATAGTTTCCTGAATTAATCCATGTGTGTATACATACACACTTGTTTTCTCAGATGCTTATTTATTCATTTAACATTTTAAGTAAGCTTATCAGTCAAAGGAGGAAAAAAGAGCCATACCTGGGTGAAAATTCATCATGATCCAGAATCTTATCCTTTCCTTTCCACTGGATTTGTGGCAATGGGTCACCCTCAGCTTGACACTGAAACATGGCTGTGTGTCCTGGATATACAGTTGTGTCATCTGGCCTCAGTTTAAAGCTTATAAACACTAAAAGTAGAAAAGGAAATCATTTACAAACTGCTAGACTCTGGTGTTTCTTGGTACCATTGTTAGACCAGCTGTCTTGAAGAACACCTTGCTCAAACATCAAGCTAGCAGAGACTGTTATACTCACTATATTATATCAGAGAATAGCTGTTATAATGAGCAAAAGAGAAAACCATTTTCCAACATTTTATCACCAAGGCTCACAAAGATGTTCTTCATCCCAACATTCCCCATGTATTTTATTACCGGAGATGTCTTAACAGTAATTTAATCTTCTCTTAGCATTTAGAGATAGGAACATTTCATTTACAGATTTAGCATGTTGAATATTCAAATAAAGTAAAGCACATCTGATTCCACTCAGGTCTGCCAATCAGGCGGGAAAGACAATTGACTCCCATTGGCTGACCGTAGAAGCGGGAAAAGAGCCTGCCGCTATTGGCCGAGACTCTTACAGCTCGGCTATATAAAGATTAGTCGCAAAGCTAGTTGCTGCTGGGTATTAGGAATAAAATAGAGTTCTATGCAGTATCGCCTCTGTCTTTTTTCAGTGCCATTGTAACTTTGAATGGTCACTAAGCAAATGGTTGTAAGTTGAGGACTAATTCGAAAAGAAATAAATGGACCGAAGACCCACAGAGACTTTTAGAGATTTAAACAAGCCACTCGCATTGCTAATCAAGCTAGTGATACATGGAGTTCTGTCACCCAATGTTTACCTGCCACTGTAAGTTGAATTGTTGCTCTGATCTCTCCTTGTGGACCATTGGAAGCAATACATGTATAGTTTCCAGCATCGCTTCGTGTCACTTTATGAAAGTGCAGGTTTCCAGAATTGTTACTGACCCAGGCTGGCAGATTTCTCCCATCTGAAACAAAAAGTAAATAAATTCAAAACTGGATCATAAGTAGCAGAGTTCACTAAATAGGAAGCAAGGACATGAACAGATTCATTGTACTTAATCCAGTGTCACCCAGTTTGGATTTCATCTCCCCCAATTCCAGTCAGCAGAATACTAGGTTGCAGAAAGCTATAGTGGGGAATTTTAGTTCATAGAACAGATGTGGGAAGTATTTTATTTCAAAACTCCATTAATAAAACATAACAGGCAAATTTAAAAGGCAATTCAATTGGATTACTTTCCAAAGCAGGAGTTAAAGATGCCTCTTGTAATTAAATCTATTGCAAAAAGCAAAAATTGTGTAACTTGCAGCCCCACCCATAACCTTCAATGTTTAGATTGTACCGGTTTTAATCCAATGGATTGCAGGTTTTTCTCGCCCTGTAGCTGAGCAGGAAATAGTGACTTCTTTATCAAATTCAGCACACTGCAGAGGTTGAGGAGGAGGGGTAAACTTCAGCTTTTCTGAAATTAAATTGCATTTGTCAGAGGCTTAAAGTGCACAAGTAAAGCATCTAAAGCAGGAGTGTTAAACTCAATTTCATTGAGGGCCACATCAGGGTTATGTTTGACTTCGGGAGGCCTGGGCATGGCCAGCTGGACATCACTCGTGTCAGGGGCATTTGTGGTAGCCCAAGCACTCTGCCAGCAAAAATGGGCTCCCAAGCTCCCTTTTTGGCTGGGACAACCTCCTGCAACTCTCTGCCAGCAAAAATGGGGCTCCATTTTTGCTGGCAGAGGCACCATGGGCTGATCCTTTGCTGTTTCCAGGGTGGCCACATGGGCCAGATCTAAGCACCCGTGGGCCAGATTCGATCCCTGGGCCTTGAGTTTGACACCCCTGATCTAAAGAATACATTCCTAAATTTTCTCCAAGAAAGCCTTCTTTCCATGGATTGCAGAGATGTGAGCATGGCCACGAGAAATTTCAATGTCTATAAAGACTCTCAATTTCAAGGCAGCCTTAAGAATATAAGAGCCAAACATAAGAACCATGTTCCAAGTATCTTCTTTTAAATCTTGTCACCTTATTGGACTTTGGAAGGTTCCTTTTTCTGTGGTTGCCCTTGTACTCTGAAACGACCCCCCCAGAAAAAATATATATGACAGGCTCCGACTCTTGATTGTCTTTAGGAAAGCCATGAAGAGCTGGCCTTTTTCCCAACCACAAGGGGCCATTTGAGAAGGATTTCTTTTGATTGTTTTATTTTGGTGCTTGGTTGTCTTTTGATATTTTGTATTTTATACTTATATACTGCATATTTTTCCATGTTATATGGTTTGATGTTAAACTAACAAATACACATAGATATAATGTCACATGTAATAAGCAAAGTCTTTATTCTTAGCACATACCCAGAACGTGTACACGGACTTGTTCTTCAATACTTCCTGCTGGAGTGCTGCTTACACACTTGAATATTGTTCCATCATACACTTCCACACTATTAATACGCAGTGTCCCATTCTCAGCAATTTCAAAGCGGGAATCCTACCCAGCATGAAAATTGTGAAGACATAAAACATTACTACACTGAGCTTCTACATCAAGAGCAACACAACTACAAAGTGGTTTTGTGCATGCTATATGCTCAAATTGTTCCTAGTAGGTAGGAGACTGTAGCTGTTGGTTTAAAACAGCTTTCTCGCAAAAGAGAATGCAAAATTTAAATAATTAAAAGATTATTACCCCCCCCACTCTAAAATACCAACTCCTTATATTAGCACACATAAGGTGTAACACAGAAAACTTGAAATACCACTTTATAGGTAAAGTAGTATTAATCCAGTCTACAGCCTTTTGACCTGAAACAGAATGCTAAAAAGTGCCTTTGTAAGTATCTGGTTCCTACCCAGCACACTTTCCCCTCTGAAATTAGGTTCTAGTTGGTTCTCGTCTACAAGAATAAGACTCCATTTTCAGATGTATCTCATAAACAGAAAAAGAAGAGAATTAAAATGGAGACTTCCAATGATTGCTTTTTAAGCACTGTGTCAGATGCTTAAGTTCATCTCCCTTTTGTTACAGTTTTATGAAAGGTTTTAATTGCATAATGGGATTAAGCCAGTGAAATCTGATCTGTAAAACCACAGGATATATTCCACTGTTAACTTCAAGACCACACACTTGTTTAAATGAATATACATGTATGTGAGAGAAAATAGAAACTGAATGGGGCAACATACTAGTGAAATTTTTTTGGCCAGTAACAAAATGTGTGTGTGGGCTGGCTTTCTTGTGGGTACACATATACACCTTCCCAAACAACATATTTGATACACATGAATGTATCTTAAGTTAAATACAGTCCTAGATATATCCACACATGCTCTGATAGGTTTTGCGTGTATCAGTTACATTTTCCCAGAATTCTCTATTGGTTTTATCCGAGCAAGGAAAAAAAAACAGAAGAGTAAATCAGGTGCAACTCTCATCATTTATTCTCCATCAACTTCAGCAACAGAAGGACTCTCTATCTTGGGAAAAGCACCAGCCAACCAGGATGACAGGCTCTTTGGATTGGAACATGCTCCAAGGAACAGCTACAGCTAGGCATATTCAGAGAAGCCCTGTCTACTATTATAACTCTCTTTCAAATAATTTCTTTGAAGCAAAGCTTAGTCTATACACCTTCCCTGGGCATTTTGAGAAAACTACAATTGAGAAATATCAGAAGACGGTACATTCACATGGGTACATGTGAAAATTAATAGAAATCTAGATTTAGCAATAGTGTTTAGACTTATATCTCACCCCATAGTGCTTTATAGCACTTTCTGGGCAGTTGCCCCCCAACACTTGGACAGTTTACAATGTCAGCATATTGCCCCATTTTACCAACATCCAAAGAATGTAAGGTTGAGTTAATCTTGAACCCATCAGGATCGAACTCCAGGCTATGAGCAGAGTTAGCCTGCAATACTGCATTCTAACCACTATGTCACCAGGGCTCCTTACAATTTAGAGAAAAGCATAGCTCAATGTCAAAATACAGAAATATAATGTTAAATCAAAAGAATTCAAAGTACAATATAGAAAGAAAAGTCATAATTTCAATATAATGGAAGCACCTATGAGAATTGTGTTAGTAGGAAAGAAAGCCTGAGGTGCCTTAAAAGTAGAACAAAAAGGAGTAAAGATTAAGCAGAAAAATGACTGGGCAACTTGTTCCACCAGACAGTAAAAGATCTTTGATAATTTACCTCTGAAATAGGATTGCCATTACGAAACCAGTTGACAGTGGGCTTGAGAGAGGCTTTACTGAGACAATGAAGGTATCCTGGTTTACTCTCCTCTAGCTGACTGTCCTTGGGCTTTTCTAGCCATTCTGGCTTTGCTGGAAAGAGATAACAGAAAAGGAAAGATTACTAATCAGAATTGACTTAATAGCAGAAGATTCTGGTATGCATCATATACAGTATTTCATTTGTGTCTTGAAGAAAGTCCTGAGCCAAATTGACAGACCATAAATCTAAGTTGCAGCACCGGGTTCATTTAGCTTTGACAACCTAGCCGCATCACTCCTGATTGCCAACTTCTCTTCAAAAGTTTCAGAGTGAATTTTTCTTCTCTTTAACTACCATCCCAACTCAAAGAATACTGAAAATTCACTACACTTTCTATTCTCTCAACATACCCATAATTGAACCAGCTTACTTGCTACTGTAATGGAAAGATCTTGTTTTTTTTCTCCAGCCTTGTTCACTGCATGGCAAGTATATATTCCGGTATCTTTTTCTAGAATAGTGGTGAAGACAAGGTCCCCTGCTTCTTGGTGAACTCTCCCAGTAGTGGGAATACGAACGTTATTTCTCTCCCACCAGATATGGGGTTCAGGTATCCCACGAGGAGCCACACAGGTTACACGTTGTTCTTTATTGGCTATGAAAATTTTGGGGTCAAATACTTGAGAAAAATCTTCAATTTCTGGGAAAAAAACATAATGTACATTTTAGAATCCAGCAATGTTGATATGTGAATTTGGGCAAAATTGTTAGGATAAGTCTTAATTACATATCAGAATATGACAATATCCAACAATTTATACCCAAAATTTTGGGTAGCTAGCTCTTTCCACCCTGAAAGTATGGTAAAACTAAGAACCTTCAGCCCAAAACTTACCAAACTTCACAAAATCTCTTGAGAGATACAAGCTCATACCTGCTAGTTGTAGGGTTGCCTCCAGGATTACGGGTTTTCCTTTCTGTCCACGGCCAACACATTTATAGACTCCAACACTGCGTGGTTTCACCTGAGTTACTAGTAAAGAGCCATTGGAAAATATGATGGTCCTTTGAAAAAACAGGGAGAAAAAATATATGGAGCTGATACAATGAAAAGATACTTACAGCAATGATGGATGCCTCCATGAAGTAGGACTATTCGCTTTTTGATAACCTTCACCACAGTATTTACTGCTATAGACAACCAAAATGTGATAAAAAGATAAATAGGCAATATGGAGTAATTTTTTGGAAACCACTCTGGCCACCAGCAAATTTCTCTTTCTGCCAAATATAATGTGATTGAAAGCTGCACCATTGAGCCAATCCTGAAAGCCTTTCCCACGGTAACAAAAAGCAGCACGACAGGTACCAAACAATAATAGCAATTCATTTTTGTTTCAGGAAAATATACCTGCCATGTGACCTTCTATCCCGACAGTGTTCTGTTTTTAAATGTGCTACCTACCTGCTCCGATTTTGAATTGGAGAGTCATCCTCAAACAGCCATTCTTGGGTGGGTGGTGGCACAGCCTGGAACTTGCAATGGAACATAGCCTCTTCGTTTTTATTGACAATCTGGTTCTCAGGAACTATCACTGGGTGAGGGAAACTTTCATCTTTGACAGGGAAAAGGAATAGAATAAATCAATTCATCACCTGGATTCTCTCTTACAAATCAACATTTTCCCTGCCAATGGAAATAAAACCACATTTACATGCCTGCTTTGCCATGTTCCCCTCCCACCCCAGAACCAGCAAGAAACCAAGCCACTCTTAATCTGGTTGCCCTCCGCAGCATGCCCTTACCATGCAACAGGAACAGGTCTGTGCTACGCCACTATCCGTACAGCTTTAACACCCAATAAGGCTTCCCCAAGAATAGCAGTCACTGGGAACCACAGAGGCTACAGAATTACACAAGCTGGGTTCTTTCAATTATGGTTTTAACTACATGATTAATCCAGAAAGAAACTGGCCAGTTTTATGGTATCAAGCTTTATAAACTAGCCAGTTGACCAGCACATTTAAAAACAAGAAAAATTGGGCTGTACAGGTTGGAATTCAAGCCTTTCTTGCAGCCCAAAAGGGGCTGGGGAGTAATAGGAGAGAGATTAAATTGAAAGGAATGGCCCCAAATAAAACAGGAAGAACCCACTTGAATCAACAGATTGCCAATGTGAAGCATATGCAACACAAAAACATTTGAGACTTTCTCAAGATTAGACATTTATAAGAACACAAATGCCAATTACCTATAATATTGAGGGTGAAGTTATTTCTGCTGCATACGGTGCTCACAGCGTTCCGCGCACAACAGTAATAAATGCCATTATCATCTGGGCTGGCACTCTTGAAGGTCAATGTCCGCTCCTTATTATTTACTGAGTAAATTGTGCGATCATCTATAATTTGGGTACCATCTCGAAACCACTGACTTGTTGGGCTATGAAACACAGACAGTTTAAACGCTCAGTACCATGAAAACAGCAAACAACTAATAAATGTACAACCTCTTTCTACCAAAAATCCCATGATGTGGATGTTGGGTATTTTAATGAAAATTCATAAATGTAGAACAAAACTTTTAAGCAAACATTGTGTTAAACAATAATCTTATGTATCCCCAACTTATGTCATCTTCACATAAGCAAAGGGCATTCAGGCATCACAGATGCCTTTTTTCATGTTCAGGACTGTGGTAATCAACTCTTCTGAGTAGGTAATTATTTAATTAATTAAATTTATATGCAGCCCATTTCACTGTTGCTGCAAGTGAGCAGCTTACAAAATGGTAACAAAAAATTTTGTGTGTGTTTATACAAAAAATTAAAATTATAAAATATTAAAGATGAAAAACCAAGAAGATAGGCGATGTGGGAATGGGGATCTTCTCTTCAGCCACCTGTAACATACAGCATTGCTACTGGGGCACCAGGCCAGTCGGCAGAGCCAGATTTTAAGGCTCTTCCTGCAGATTGGGAGGGTGGAGGCCAACCCCACCCAACAGGAGAATGTTTTTGGGAGGGGGGTGTACAGCAGAAAAGGATCTTCCCCTGGTTTCCACCAGCCAAACTTTTTTGGCAGATATACCCCAAAGTAGCCCTCTTCTGCTGGAGTGAATGAGAGGGGCCAATCCCACTGGGGAGAAACTGTTCCTCAGATACTCTGGACCATGCCATAATGGGCTTTAAAGGTGATAAGAACACCTTGAATTAGACCAGGAAGCAGACTGGCACCACTAGCCGTGGTGTTAGCTTCCGAATACTCTTGAAGGGTAGCCCTATCAAATGTGTTGCAGGAGATGCGGGAAGTGACCAGAGCATGAGCAACTCAAATTCATCTAAGATTTTACTGGAAGAGACAAGTTACACTAATGAATGGAGGAGAAAAAAATTCCCAAAATAAGCATGAATCCTTCAAAGTAGGCACTCACCGTGGATGCCCATCAATATGACAATGCAATGATACTGGAGAAGAACTTTGTATATCCTCCATTCTGACAGGATTCTTCAAGACAACTTTTCCTGTTTCAATCCCTTTCAAAAATACAGTAAAAATTAGTCACGTTTGAGACCACAGCCCTTTTGTATACTTTGGAAAGTATCAGTCACTATGGAAATACAAAATTGTTTTCAACCTGGCGTGACTGCACATGCCTGACACTGTAAAAGCAAAATCAAGTGAATTATTTGTTTTGCTGTAACTTGCTTACTCTTGCTTACATAAATGGTAACATTACTGCCTGTCTATAACTTTACTTAGTACTATAAAAAGTATTTATGTAACTATTAAAGAAATCTGTACAGAGAAGGAATCATATAAAATGCAAACCTTTTTAGCATTTGCAAACAGAAAATCATCACGATAACAGAAGAGGAATTAACCATATACCAGACAAAAATAATACATATTTCCTTAGCCTAGTGAGAGATGGGATGAGCTTTAAGATGTATTAGCAATACCAATATTGATAAATATATTTGGCAGCTGTCATAGTTGCTCTTTTTGGGGGATAATCTTCTGAGTCCTAGAACATCCCCAAGACTGACTTTCTCCTATCAAAATATGAAACAGAGTTATCAAGTGAAAGCTAATACATAGTCAATGGGATGACACTTCATAAACACAGCTAACTATTACATTGGTTACCATATTCCTTACAATTTTGAGGAATAAAGAATTAAGGGGCTAGGAAGAAAAGAGTAGAGAAAGACAAATGTTAACTATACCAGGTAGAGGATTTACAGCTTGAGTGCTAAACCCAACTGACAGCCAGAATGCAGAACTGACTCATTTGCTTATGTCTGGCTCTTTGAAAATCTCTCCCATGATTCTTTTTTAGTTTGGCTCATTCTAAACAAAGACTGGAATTAACAGTAAATGTAACACTGATCTGACTCAAAGAGCTGACTCAGCCCAAGTTAGGGCCTTGGTTTTCAGGTACTTTGCATTACTGAAAATAAAGCCACACACAACATTATTTTAGAATCTAAAAGACGCAACAGTATTAAAAAATAAGTGCCTGCCATTGAGAAAGTTCTGCAGCTGGACATCATGGCATTTATATATTTTACCTATAGCACGCACACATTGTTGCAGTAGCTAAAAGCTGCATCCAGACTCTGATTAAATTAAAATGTTTCCATCTTCCACAATGTTACTTTAATATGCAGCTTCTGAGCAAATTCTGGATCAGACCAAAACAGAGGACATATTATTTTATAATAGCTTTTGCTGACCTGAGGAGGTTTCTCCAATTTTTCTTTCCCTAGATATAAGTTAAATATATTTTTGAATTTAATTTATTAATATAATAATGATTATTATGAATAAGCCTTAAGTATATCTGTAATATACATGAAAGAACTTCAGCACCAAACTAATTTAAGGCACATATCTGAATATGTACCATAACATTCAGAATATTTTATATGTTGGTTTGCAACTAAGTTACATAGCTATAATTGGCAATACACAATAAAGTAAAAACTTGTTGCCTAACCCACAGGAAAAAAGGATTCCAGGTCAAAAAAATGGGAAGTCCCTTCTTCTTACATATATGTTATATTATTATTAGGTAACATTAGAACTAGTTTGAATGCAATTTAAATGAAAGTACAAGAAAACAGATCTGAGCCAGTTTGTTGTGGTGGTTAAGGTAATGGCCTAGAAACCCAGAGTCACGTTCTTAGGCATGAAAGCTGGCTGGGTGCCTTCAGGTCAGTCACTCTCTCTCAGCCCAGCCTACCTCAGAATGCTCATATTGTGGGAAAAATAGAAAGACAGAAAGAAAGGGGTATTATGTATGATCACCACCTTGAGTTACTTTTATTAGATAAAAATCTAATAAATAAAATAAATAATAAATACATTTCTTTTAGTTGTTCTGTCCATGAATATTTTCATGCAATTTCTGCTTTTACTTTATAGGTTCCATCTTTTTGTTTTTTTGAATTACATATTAATTACACTTATACAAATGGTGCCTTGTTAATTTAAGCCATATAGTTTAGTAACATCTGACATGTATCAAACTTTATATTTGTACTTTATTACTAGCATTGTTTTCATTAACTGCATTAGTACTGAATAGACATTGACTATGAAATGGTAAATAGACTATATTCTTCATGAACAATGCTCCTTTCAACCACAAAAGGATTTGAGTTGTCCATCCAAACCAATACTTCTGATATGCAGATACTAAAGAGTTATGGTTAATCAATGCTTCCAGGTGCATGACTGCAATTTCAGCAGAAGACAAATTGTCTTATTTAAAGAACACATTTGTTGTATATCTTCCCTTATCTCTCCATTTTGAGAGGTGGATGGAACATCAGAATATGTTAATAACAAAGATAATGCTCACATTTTATGTTGAAAGATGCATTTGTTGTCCGAGCTTCTTCTCCAGTAACCACATTCCTGGCGACACATTGAAAGTTCCCGCCATCTTGCTGATGATCAATAGATGCAAACTGAAGGTTGCTCCCTTCTTTGAAACGCCGTTCAGTGTCCTGAATAGGTTCCCCATTTTGTAACCACTCAAATTCAATGTCTTTTGCGTCTTTCACTTCACAGCGCAAAATGGCGCCACGACCATGCAATGCATCCTGAGAATATGGCTCTTTGGTGAACAATATCGTGGCTTGAGCCCCAACAGCTAAAAAGAGCAAAAGAAAAACATTACCATCTGATTAACTAAATAACTAACTTAATACAATGCTTTGATTTATTTTTTTATTTAGAAGCTGCTTGATTTCAGAACAATTCTTCAGAACAATTATTCTAACCTAGAGGGAAGGTATCACAACAGGGATAGATGACATTGTTTAATTCAGAGAATCTGAAGCATACCAACTATGTCTGATTTTACTGGACAGGCAGAAACTATGGAAGATAGATTATCTGACAAATAACCTGACACTATACCATTATAGATGACAGCCAGCATCTTGAATTGTATGTGGAAGCTTACTGGCAACTACTGTGGCTTGCAGAGCAGTGTTATCAAGTGGCATGATGAGACATGTCCAACATTGTATGCACTACTATTAGTGCAGCCTGCACTACTATTAATGCAGCCTGCACTACTATTAGTGCAGCCTGCACTATGGCCCAACAGTAGTTTCTGAATGATCTTCAAGGACAGATCCACATACAGCATATTGTTACAGTCCAACAATGAGGTGACTATGGCAAGAGCAACTGTCTGTTCAGGAATGGCTACAATTAGAGCTTCAAATGAAGATGTACAAATGCCCTCTTGGCCATAGCTGCCACTGTTCTTCAAGTCTGAAGGATCTCCAGATTGGGATGTGCAACCCCATCTACACCATTAGATGCAAGGAGTCTAAAACCCATAGCAACTCAGGTTTGGCTAGGTTGAATCTAAGTCTGTTCTTTCTCATCCATGCTACACAGCTCTAGGCACTAGTCCAGGGTACTGACTGATGGCATCAATTAGCCGACTTGGGGACTAGAAGTACAACTGGGTATGATTTGTATATTGATAAAGCTGAATTATGAACCAGTGAACCACCCAGCAGTCTCATATAGATGTTAAAGAAAAAGGGGCAGATGTTGGGTCCTTGGCCCCTCACTGATTAGAATGGTCTATTGAGAAAGTAGAACAGTATACACCCAAACTCACCTCACACCAAACAACCAAACCTGACAACTGTCTAGAAGCATACTACAGGGATAATTTTCTGCAAATATAGGCATGCACATTAACTTCCTAGGAGATGTATGATATATTGGTATAACATGACATTCATACATTCCATTTGAACTTGAATATTTAAAATGGAACAATTTGATGCAGAAAGAAGAGTTTTATTTTAAGTGTATATCTTAACAATATACAACAAGTAAAATGCCTATGGTCACCAGGGCACCAATAGTACACAAATGCCATACTCAGCAGTAGGTTCCTTTACACAGCTAAGGTTATAAGGCTAAGGCACCAGTGCTGGGTTGTTGATCATTTTCTTATGCTTGGTAGATTAAACATTTACAGACTAGTATCTCCATTACTCACATCTGACATATACAAAGAGACTTCAAGGGCTTATTCAGATAATCCTACGCAGCAAAAGACAATTGCATTTCCTCCCTTTTGCAAGAAGTTTGCAAAAGGGAAGAGATAGAATTGTTTTTACTCAACAGCAGCCTGTTCCAGAAAAAAAGTAAAAAATTTGATATCCTAAATTAGTTGGAATCTAATGTAGTAGGTTTGACAAATGTATACTTCTAATTTTAATTTAGTACTTACCTCCACAGACATATACATATATGGATACACACACACACACACACTGCTTATATATAAATCAAATGTGTTTATGTTCTACTACATATACAAACTGAATGCTTACTGGGATGCTCATCTGGAAAATGCAAGTCTGAAGCTGTTTGATGTGATCAATATTGTATGTATTCATTACAGTGCTATTTATTTTACAAAAAACATATTTTAGAACTTCACTGTGCACAAGACAGGAAAAAAATTGTGCTTAGGGAGATATTTTGGCCAAGTATCTTTGCACATGCCAACACCAAAATCAGAATGCAAAACAGATACCAGATTTAAAATTTAGAAATTGGGGAGGTACATTTGTTGCACTCTGAAACACTTACATAGGCTTCTATCATTTAAAACCGTCTTAGAAAAAGAACAGCCATCATTAAAAAATCTGTAAAGCAGAAGAATGGCAACTCTGACTCGTATTTTGCTTGTTGAAAATTTAGGGAGAGTCTCCTCTTGTTTGTATGATGCAGCAGAAGAATGATTCTAACTCCAGGGCTAACAGAAATAAAACTTTCAAAAGGTAAAACAAGGTAGTAAATAAACATGGCAAGGAAGTTGTTTAATCACAGGGCTCTAAACTCAACCATACAGTACAGATAATCCTTGTTTTATTGACTTATTTTAAGTCAATTAATCCTTGCCTTATTTAGTGACCATTCAAAGTTACAACAGTTCTGAAAAAAACAGTTGCCAATGATGCACCCACTCAATTGAAGGTGATGAGAATTTATGATGCCCTCATTTACAACTTTAACAGCTGTCTGTCCCTCGTCACATAATTGCCATTCACATAATTGCCATTACAGAGTCAGTCCGCATTTTCCAGTACCTGATTTGTTTTAGTTTTTTCCTTGCTGAGCAGAAAAATTGGAGAAGGGATTACAAAAGAGTAAACAGGCCCACAATAGAGAATACAATAATGCAGTAATGCATATAGTAATGCAGTGATGCTAGTTGCCCTGAGTGCACTATGCAAACGTCCCAATGATTCCCCATTGTATGCCTGCTTACTCTTTTGTAATCCCTTCCTCTCCAATCTCCCTAGGGAAAGGAAAAAGAAATGTCCTGACCCAAAGCCTGATGGGAGAACCACATTTCAACATCTTGCAGAAAGCCAACTTTCTTGAGATTATAAATAAAAATTAAAGTTTCTATTCTTATGAAAGATTTCTTCCTGATCTGAAAAGTGGATAATTATCCATGTTTAAACTACTAAATAACTCAGCAATAAACTAATGTCAATCATATGTCAGTGAACCAATTAAAATTTCTTAATTGCATTAGCACTCCCCTGGCATCTACAAAATAGATTCAGGTATGTTTCTACTTGTATCAATGAGTGACTGTAACTAGAAGAGAGACGTTAAAAGTGTAAATTTAATGTAAATTTAAAGTGTAAATTCTCCTAAATTCCAACTATAAATTGTAACTTAACTTTAAGACCACAAGTGGTTACACAAAGCATTTCACTACATATTGTACTATGTATGATCATGTATGTGATAAATAAAAGTCTGAATCTGAAAAAAGATCAATGACAATGAACGGCAGGAAAGAGACACTGCGTAACTTGCACCTCAATAGGTGCAATTTCTTGGTCAGGCTGCTGACAAAGAGATCAACAGGATCGAAACCCCATGCTTACTCATTTCCATGTGGAAATTGTTTCAGGTGCACCTAGCTAGAATGGACTAGCTTCCTGCTTAGGAGATTTCACTACTAGTACTCATGAGCCAGGATCTACAAATAATTGAACTTTTTATACTCCTCAGATTACACACTGGCTATAGAAAGAGAAACAATGGGCAATTCAACAGTTGTGCCTCTTCATTTAATTTAGTCCCTAGGAGTGAGCGCTCATGTGGAACAGGGTCAAAGCAGCCTGGAATTTGAAGATCAGTCAGATAGGAGACAGATGCTCAGAGGAATGTATGTAAATCAGTCGTTTTTAAAGACAAAAATATAACGTCTAGGATTCATGCTCTACTGCTAAAGTTCCATGGCTTGTTGCAGCAAATGTTCTGTTTGTTGTTAGCAAGCTCATCTGTGAATACTAAAGACTCTGAAATTCTAAACACAGAGAAGAGGGGAAGTGTGTGAAAGCAATTTAAACTATTCCGTCAGAGCCATAAATGCTGAGTATGCAGATCTTCATAACAGCTGGTGAAGATCAGCAATTAACTCTTTTCCTCCTCTCCATTTTAATTCGGGAAACTGCCAAGCAATCAGTCTTCTAATTTGCAGCTGTCTGGTTTCTTTGTTTCAGAAATGGATATATACATTTAATGTCTATGAGCCTCTTTCTCCCCAAGACTTAGATAGATCAATGTATCAATCAGATGATAACAACATAACATTTTCAAATAGGCCATCTTCTATATCAAATCTGCATTCCAATCCAGATCAGCACGTGTTATGTTCTCATAAAAGTGCACTACTTTGGGAAGTTGAGCCACATTTTCAAGTGTGATACAACTCAAATGGTAAAATCTCTTTCACAATTTGTGATCCTGGAGCATTTGTTGTACCCTTGTTCCACTCTGCCTGCCATTTAAATGCCAACTATTTTTCCTTTGGGCTCCAGCAGAGCATTTGCCTTCCTTACTTTATACAAAAACTCTTCACTAAAGTCTGCAGCCCTCATTGCTACCACTGGGGAAAGCATCTGGTTGCAAAACTAAGATGTCTTGCCATTATTATAGCTTTAAACAAGAAGGTAGAGAAAGAAAGAAAACTGTCTTGACAGTCTTTTAATTTATACCTAAAACTAAGATTCTGTATAGGACGGCTAAATACATTCAATACCTACTGAGAATATAGGGGAAAATATATTTCCCCTTTTCTATAGGAAGCCAGGGCAACATATTTTTAATAGTTGCTATAATATAAACAGTAAGGCACTGAGAGCTTGGTGACTTTTACAATCTCCTATTCACTGGCTAAAGGGAACACTTGTGGTTTATTAATGGGATTTATGGAGTTTATAGGCTGTCTCCAACTACCGGTATCATGAATTTGGCCAGCTACAATATTCTACAATATTCTTTGCCGGCTCCTAGCATTTTAGTATCAATAAGGCTGAATGTCTATGGTGAATTGAGAGATTCTCAATCATTCATGTCATGGGAATGGGACAACTTGCCACAGCCAACTTGCTGGAGCCAACTTCAATGTAGCCAACTCAGCATGGCCAACTCACTGCAGGACAACTCGCTGTGGCTAATTCACCATGGGACAACTCGCCATGGGATAATTTAACAATTCTGTTTATTTAAAATAAATAAAAAATATTTTAATTTTTGCCATTCACGTTTCATTTTTTAATGATTCTAGTCCACCATATCTTGATATTAGTGTAATTCTTGTCCCGCAACAAGTTGTCCTGTGGAGAGATGACCATGGCAAGTTGTTCTGCAATGAATTGGCCATGGCAAATTGTCATAGACCCCATGACATGGTTATCCCAAAGATGCTTTTTCCAAAAGGCAACTGGACTTTCTTGTTTTCTTTGAAAACATTTTGCTTCTCATCCAAGAAGCTTCTTCAGTTCTGAAGAACTAAATGGAAGTAGATTCTTGAATGAGAAGCAAAATGTTTTACAAGAAAACAGCAAGAAAGTCCAGTTGCCTTTTGGAAAAAGCACTTTTTGGAATAGTAGTGCTGAAGATAATTGCATAGCTGATTTAAAACTATTTTGGAGAATGAAAGTATTGCCATGTGATGCATCAGAAATTTATGAGAACTGTTCATAATTAGATATTTTGGTGAAAAGGGAGGGATGGACAGAGGAGAGAGAGAGAGGAGGATAAGCTATCATTTTTGCCCTGGTCAGCCTATAGCCTTCAAATATAGTGGTATCTTGGTACTTTCATTGTTAATTGGTTCCATACCAAAAACGAGTACCAAACAAAAATTTTCCCATAAGGAGTAATGTAGTGAGTCACAAGGTATCTGATATAGACAAATCCTAACTTGTGCACCAAACAAACAATTAGTAACAAAATTTTCATGTCAAAGTGTATTGAGTACTAAAGTCGATGAGTTTCAAAGCAGTTGAATACCAAGGAACCATTGTACTGAATAATTTACAATCCTGATATAGACTTTATAATGAAATAATCACAATGTATGTAATGATATATAATGTATTTAAATCACATTTCAAAAACTCAAAATCCTGGACTGTTACTCAATGTTTCTTATAATTTTTGCCAACCTGTAGACCTAACTTATTTTCTTTTAGTGGCTGCAGAAGAATGCCAGAGGCAGTTTCCATCATCAATTGTTCTTCTCTCATAATAATGACTTACAATGATGGCCTGTTTATCCATCAATTCATAACAGCTGCTGCCTGTACAACAAAGGATGTTTAAGTATCTCAAGGCTAAGCAGCAAAGGGAAACACATGTTCCTATATTAAGATACACATGTGAAATCAGTAATGCAGCATATCAATTTCCATACTAATTTTAATGCAGCAAATGTTTGCCATCTAATTTAATAAAAAATTAAAAATATTGGACAATAACCAACCAATGGTACCACAATAAATGTTGCTTTGTACATTATCAAGATGTATCTGTGCCTACTGTTTAACCAGCAAAGAAACTGTATTTGCTCCAAGTTGTATCTTTTCAGCTCCTTTTAATGAATGTATTATTTCTTAAGAGGAAGCCCATATTTTAAAACAAATGTTCTTTTGCTAGATTTTCCAAACCACATGCCATTAACATGTGATTTAAATTTTAAAATACTGAGATAGGACGTTGGTCTTACCTGATACATTCCTTCTCATTGTGGGAAGCATAGACTGCAAATTGACTGGGATTCGTCAGCAGCGATCACGTGATGAGTCGATGTAAATATAAAAGCTATCGCCTTCCTGGATTA
>JAEANM010001403.1:0-28060 GCA_017656035.1 Myanophis thanlyinensis
GCTGCTGTAGTGTGTCTTGAACACTCAGAATTCCCCAGTGAGCCATGATCCAGACTGACTGCTGCAATGTCCATGGAGGGAATTTAAAAAAAACAAAACAAGGCAAGATGGTTGTCCTGACTAAGTGACTGAAGCCCCACCTATTTGTATGTGTATCAATGACCTACCCTTCCTACAAAGGGGTGGGATTTATTGATTGATTGATTGATTGATTGATTGTGTGCCTTCCAATCATTTTTTACTTTTCCTGTGTTGACCCCTTCTCCTTGTAGGCTGCTGGCTGATCCTATTGATTGGATTTGGAATTCTGTATGTGTCATTGCTGCTTTCCCTTGTTTTTCTTTTTTTACCAATACACTTCTTTTTATATCTGGAGGTTTGGTTTATTTGGTTTGATAAGAGAATTTTTCATTAATACCTTCTCTACCTCCAATTGCATTGTTGCATGGATTTCACATGTTATTTCTAGGCTTTGAGTAGGAAGAGCCAAATCACATATTCCCTACTTTTCGAAGAATTAGAAGGGAGAAGTTCTTGCTAGAATTGCAAATACCTGCTTAAACTAGGATACACCAGGAAGAACTTATTATATGTTGATAAAGAACCCTCCGAAAAAGGGAAGTTCAGTGGAAAAAAATTAAATTACCCTGTCTTGTATCTTGTAATACCATAAATATAAATGATAAAAACCTTTATGTCAAATTACCAACAAATGGTGACATCCTCAGGGTTCATTTATATAAAGAACGTTTTTACAATAATAGTTGAAATATTTAAGAATTGCTTCTGACATTTCCCTAACATTTAAACATCTAAGGAAAATAGTAACATCTTCTATTATGCTGCTATTATTTTTTCCCCTGATATATTTAGTTTAGAGAAGAGATGATATTATAGGGATGCTATGGCAATTTATAACCCTAAGCATGATAAAAGCTACCGTGCAAAGTAGAGTGTTTTTCTCCCCTCACAACTGTGGGAGAGTTAGTTAGAAAAAATAAATAAAACAAGTCTTCTGCTCACATTAGTCAGGTGGTTCACCACTACATTCAGGTTGTTTCTGGCTTCTAACTCCACCTGTGATATGGCATCTGCACCTGATTAAAAATATTAAATATTAAAATATTTCTGATGGTTATCTATAATAGGGGTGTCAAATTCAGGGCCCACGGGCCTGATTTGGCCCATGGGATGCTTAAATCTGGCCTGGAAAAAAAGGGTGACAGCCAAAAGGGGTGCGGGGGGGGGCATGCAAGCCCACGTGTTTCATTTTGGCTGACAAGTTGGTGCAGGAGGCCATCTATTCGAAAAATGGAGCATGTGGGGTTTTGTGGGTCCCCCAGCACCCCAGGATGCTACAGGAGGCATCCCCCACATGGCCCGTGGAGGAGAACTACAATGCTGATCCAGCCCTTGAAAAAATCCAGTTTGACACTCCTGATCTATTACTTAATAATAAGAGTTATGTGAAATGAATGAAGAAAACTTTGCTATTGTACATCTTAGAGAAACCTCCTCCTTTCAGTTTAAATAGTCCCATTTTTCAAAGACTATGGAGAGACCTACTATCTTAAAGTATACATCATTCTATTTTGTAAGATAATTTGCTTGGCTTTGACTGAATGTGCTACATAAAAGTGCTTAATGTGATTCATAAGCTTTAAACCATAGCGTTAAACTATGACTAGGATACCTCCATTTAGTCATAGATATTTACTGGGTAACTTGAGGCCCTTACTGTCTCTTGGTTCAATCTACTTCAGAAATTATAACTGTGGAGATAAAATTAAGGGAGAACCTGATATAAATTGCCAGGAGCTCTTGGAGGAAAGGCAAATATACAATAACTCAGATAGTAGGTTATGACTTAGTGCACTATATCTGTTTAGTTGTGACTTAATCTACAAGTTAATAAATGGTTGCTTTAACTCATTGTGTGGCCCAGCTATTGTTTGGAATTACACAGCCATCCTATATTCCCTGGGACCTGGAAAATAATTCCCTGGGTAGCTGACAGCACTTTCCTTGCTTCCAAAGAGCCGAAAATCTCAGACTAATTTTTTTTTAGAAAATTTGTTTAACAATTTTTTTTCTTGTTAACGTATGATCACTTTTTCTGCTCTTTCTGTTTATTGCTCTTTTTACTACAATTGTGACATTATGTCAATCAATATAGCTGGCTTGGATTTATTCTCATTGTTTTTATATTAAACAAATTAACAGATCAATCAAGTCTGATGGAAAGCATGTAACGTGGGTTGGTTTGCTTTTCTACAAATAATTATATACTGTGCACTTTCATCCTCATTTCGGTGCTTCCAACATGGGAGAAAAAATAATCCTCAGACTCATTGAGTGATGAGAAAAATTTCCATTCTGCTTTTAGACATATAAAGCACATATAATTGTGTTGTAACAAAGAACTGAGTGATACAAAAGACAATCTTCAGAAAACAAAGTTAATTTCAAATGCAGCTCATTACAAGAAAAACTGCATAACCACTATATCATTCCATTTATTTCTAATTAAAAGGAAATACAGTCTTTATCATTAGTTATATACTCATATATTTAAGAATTTTTTTGTCACTTTCAAGGCAGGAAATGACTTAGGGAGACTTGCACATATAATATATAACTTTAGCATTTTAGAATTAAACACTTAAACTGATTTCTTTTTTTTCTATCCCAGGGAGTTTGTAATCCATTTGCATCCCTCTATAATCCTTATTTCAAAATGTTTTAATAAATATTTAATAAATATAAGCCACCCAGAGTCACCTCTAAGTGTGATGGGCAGCATACAGATCTAATCAATAAACCAACAAAATGTAAAGTCTAATCACTGTTCCTGTCAAAAAGAAAGTGACAGACAACATTTGTAATGCAAATGCAGCTTCAGACCAGTGTTATAATTTTCATTTGCATCTGAAGCCCTGATGAGAAAGACAGCCAAACACATTTTAGCCCCAGTTTCTTGGTTTCTCCAATAATCAGCTTTTCAGAATGGACTTCATCCAAAAACAAAAGAATCAGCAATCTGACTGTCATTCAATAAATCTGTCCCCCTTGTCTTTGTTTCTTGGCTTCTTCAAAATTACAAGACGTTCTAACCCAATCTTTTGCTACATGTCCCACATATTGTATGAAACATCCAAACCATATGCCCTACTCATTGAAAGAACAATGCTGGGGGGAAAGGTCCTTTGGAATCCAATACAATGAAAAATATATTTTGGAATTCAATACATTAAAAAACCCCAATTGATTGATGGCAGGAGGTTCACCACCCCAAAAGTACCTGTCAGCAGCTTCTTAAAATGACACACAAGCACACTGAAGGGGTGAGGGCTTTTGGGTTTACCAGTCTTCAGATGAGCTGACAGCTCAGTGCCTGATATGGGGGTTTAAAGCTTCCTATTCTGTTTTCCCAAAAATACGACCTATTCAAAAAGTAAGGGCTAGCCCAATTTTTTGGGGGGTAACATACACCTAATATACGCCCTACCCCCAAAATAAGCCCTAGTGAAGGTGGTGGGCATGGCCAGCACAGGAGGAAGCCCTTCCCTTCCCCGGTCACCTCATGGCTGCTCCGACTCTTAATTGCTGCCTTCTGCACCTCAAAAAAAATAAGACCTCCCCGAAAATAAGGCCAAGTGCTTATTTCGCAGGTCAAAAGAAAATAAGACCCAGTCTTATTTTCAGGGAAACACGATAGAAAAGCATCCAACCTGTTTGTCTGATCAAGGGAATAATGAGGCTGCTTGGGCTCAGCCCATTAAACTGCCTCTTCCTGCAAGAAGAATGTGAAGATTATTATGCTACCTACTCAGTAAAGGTTTAATCCAGCTATCAGTGAATGCTAACCAAGAATCATTCATTATAAATCTAGATGTAGATTTAGAGAAAATAAATCATGGAAAGTTATAAATGGACTAAAAGTCCAGATGGATCTGAAATAAGATTTAGGAATTAGTCATAAGAATCCTTCCTGTGAGAAAATGCTTAAGTTTTGAATTCTCTTAAAAAACACAGTAGGATAAAACTTTAAAGGTTTGACACTGGGGAGAATTAGAAGGAACTAAAGATTACAATTAAAGGAAAAGAACAGCCTTCCTAAATCTGATGGCTTTCACCTATGTTGAACTTCGGTATTCCAGCCAACTTGGCTTTTCACTTTGAAAAGTGTTTTGATGAATGATGGAAAGAGATAAAATAACAAATGCAGACAGCTTTATTCATATTATGTTTGAGAGATACATTAAGCCATGGAACTTATAACTATTTGAGAGCCAGCTGGGTGTAGTGGCTAAAGCATCAGCTACAAACTAAGAGACCATGAAATTTATCCCAACTTTATCCCCAAAAGCCAGCCACTTTTTCTCAGTCCTAGAAAAGATGCAATGGCAATTCCCTTCTAAAAAATCATGCCGAGAACACTGCAGGGACCTGTCCAGGCAGTCTCCAAGAATCTAGCATGATTTAATGGAAAGGACAAAAAATTTGCAAAACAATTGCATGAACACATAATTATTCTGCTGTCTGGGAATGATGGGGACTGCAATTCTGCATAATTTGGAGGAATCCAGATTCTATACTGTATACCCTTGTGTGATAGCAGAAATAACAGTGTGGACCAATGTTCAGGCATTGTCCTAATGTATATAAATTTGTTTTTAGCTTACTGTGTGACGTATGTGCCATGGTATGTGTCACGGTATATAAAATATGGCTTATGAATTGGCATTTTATTTGTAGCAGCCATCCGGGGTTTTTAGTATATGAGCTTACTGCAGTATGTGAACCCACCATAGACTGAACCACTAGTTATAAACTCTTGAGAGATGTCATTTGTTTTTATAAGGCATAGAAATGGGGATTTCTGCCAAATGCAGTATTTTCCCATCATCAGTGAAATTGGTTGGACTTGACAATTTGATTTGTTTTGGTACAATGGCAACTTTTAAAGACACAGCACACAGCTGCTCTTCCCATAGACCATGCCTACATTTGCACAATCATTCCTCAACAATAGCAATTTTCCTCTGACCTTAACAGTGTTTCTCCAATCATGAGTAGATAGGTTTCAGTCGTTTTTATTTGCGTTTCTAGTGAAATATTGTTTCCTCTCTCATTCTGACATTATCCAATGGCAGCTTCATGGTGTGCAAATTCTATTAGGCTTTCCTTCTCTTACCTTAGAGTGTAGTTAGGTCACCAATACCAGGAATAACCAGAGGAGCAATGTTTATCAAGAGTTTAAAGGAGATACAAGCACAACCCTCTCCTGTAGTTCAACTGATGGCCCAGTGATTAATGCAGTATTGCAGGCAAACTCAGCCTGGAATTCAGTCCTGACTGGGATCTATGGGGCGATATATAAGTCTAAATCAGGGGTGTCAAACTCAAGGCCCGAGGGCCAAATCCGGCCTGTGAGGATGCTTAGATCTGTCCCACGGGACCTCCCTGGAAACATTGAAATCCTCCCAAGCTTTGTTTCCGCTGGCAGAGAGCTGCAGGAAGCTGTCACAGGTGAAATCAGAGATTGGTGCCCCTGACACAAGTGATGTCGAGCTGGCCATGCTCACTCTGGCCACACCCACCCTGTCCCCCCAAAGTCAAACACAACCCTGATGCAGCCTTCAATGAAATTGAATTTGATACCCCTGGTCTAAATGCTATTGCTATTCTTCTGCCACAAACTGTTGTCTACTCCCTAGGTAACAAGATAGGGCTGTTTTAATCACTTCCCCACTTCTTGTACTTGTTGCTACTTCTATTTGACCAAAGGGAAGTTTCGTGATATTTTTCAACATTTGCAGAATTTTGGGCGGATGAGAGGATTGCTATTGCAAATCTACTATTGAGCAGATTTGAACCATGCTGCTAAACTGGTCAGAAGTATTTTTTTTTTAGCTGCCTTGCTAGTGTTTTCTGCTAGGGATGTGCTGAAGGCAGAAGGCAGCAGAGCTAGAAGATTGATCTAGTTGCTTTTCAGATCACCTACGGCCCAGCACATTCAGGCAATGCCATTTGGCAGGAAGTCAGAACAGATGCAAAGGAGGCAGGATAGGGGCAGCAAATTCTGTGCCAGGTTTTGGATGTTTTTTTTTTTCCTGACTTGGATATGAATTTGTGTGTGTGTGTGTGTGTAAACCCATTATGTGCAATCCCAGGTTACTGAGCTTGGAACTGAGCTGATAGGAGATAGTGACAGTTTGTGAATATTTTAGCAGGGTTGAAAATGACGCCTCTTTCAATGTTATGTTTTTAAAGTACTGGAGGGATATTGATTAAATGCTTTCTATATGGTCACTCTTTTAAACTATCCAAACTCTTGAAACCAGTTTGAACGTGAATTTTGCCTACTTGAAAATGCTGTGAATAAGGTCCAAATATAATTATGCTGTTGCTGTAGATTTTGCCTCAAGAAAATAACTGTGCACCCTTTTCATACAAAAGAAATAAGGGGGAGGTGGTATGAGGGGAGCGCCAAGCAGCCTAACACTTGGTACAGTTTGGTAACTCTTGGGGTCCTGACTATGTAGCTAATGTTCCCTACATACAGGGTAAGTCCCCTCTGAACTGTGCACCTAGTGACTTCATGGACAGATCTTGTGGGCCTTTTTTTTTGGCAACAATATAGATGAGATTTGAGGGTGAAAGTTCCTTCTCTGAACTTGTGGTTGGTTTCTGAACATTTCATTACCAGGTTAGGTAACATCTTCAGTAGAGTTTAGGGGATGTCAGTGTTCTTCTGTTTATAAGTACTTCAGGTGTGGGTTTGTCAAGTGAGGTCTTGTGGTGGGTCAGGCATGAGTCATCAATGAGTCTTGTGATAAGGAAGTTACATCAGGTGAGGGACATTGAGAGGTGAACTGCTGGTGGGGAGGTTGCGTCAGTGGTGGAATTCAATTTTTTTTTACTACCAGTTATCTGGGCGTGGCTTGGTGTGCATGGCTAGGGGGGGTGATGTGACTGGGTGGGCAGTTTCTGTAAGCAGGGCAATAAAGATTAGGCTAGAAACCACACCAGAATGTTTTTTTTCCTGCCTTCCTTACAGGATTAACCCTGTAAAGTGGAAAAAAAACAAAAGGAGGTTTCTTCTAACAACCAGTTCTCCAAACTGCTTAGAAAATTTACTACTGGTTCTAGCGAACCTGCTAGAATCTTCTGAATTTCACCTGTGGGTTGTGTGGGTTGGCTGAGGGTCGGTGCTGTCTCTGGTTGGCTGTGTGGTTTATTTGGATTTATAGAGTGGTTGTGGCTTCGATGAGCTCACGAGCATGGCGGGTGGTAGTGTGGCCAATGTTCATGTGTGTGTGTGTTGCTCACTCCAATCGAACAGGTAGTGATCGTTACGGTGTGGGTAGGGATTAAGGATTTGGGATCGTGGTGTTTGACTGCCAGCCGGTGTTCGTAGAGCCTGGTTTTTAATGGACATGGTGTTTCCCCCGCATAGAATTAGTTGCAATTGGTTATCATTGATTTTGTAGATTACATTATTTCTTTCATCCTTCTATATTTTGTCTTTGGTTCTGGTTAGTTCCTGGCAGAATGTGGCTGTGGGTTTGTGGGCTATTGCTATTCTTAGAGGATTCTGGCTGTCATTTCTGACACCCCTTTTCTGTATGAGAGGGTTAGTGTTTGCATGGTGGTTGGCTGTGTGGTGTGGTGTGGTGTGGTGTGGTGTGGGTGAAGTTTGTCATGGGCTCTCTCTGGGATGTTTTTTTCCAAATCACAACTGCTTCTGTACAGGTAGTCCTCAACTTACAACAGCTTGTAACCAAAGTTACAACAGCACTGAAAAAAGTGACTTACAGCCATTTTTCACACTTATAACTATTGTAGCATCCCCTTGGTCACATGATTTACCTTTGGAGCTTTGACAACTGACTCACATTTATGACAGTTGCTATGTCCCTTTTGTGATCTTCTGACAAGCAAAGTCGATGGGGAAAACAGATTCATTTACAAATTGAACAACTGCAATGATTCTCTTAAACAAATGTGACAAAAAAAGTCGTAAAATGGGGATGAACCTTACTTATTATATTTCTCACTTAACATAAATTTTGGGCTCAATTGTGGTCGTATGTTGAGGACTACTCAAATCTGTTTAGCTTCTGAGCTAAATGGATATGATATGATAGGCTCTTTTTGGCTAGGTTTCCTGTGAGTGACATAGCTGGTACTCCATAAATATGTGCTCCCCCACAAAAAATACACTTTTGTGAATTCCATGGGCTTTTTTTCTGAGTAAGAATTTATAGGATTGCTTAGGAAAAAAGAAGTGGGAAGAGAACCAGGGTTCTGTATGCTTAAACCATTGCAGACCTGCGGACCTTCTGGCGCGCACTAAAAACTCACTTGTTCCAACAGGCCGGTCTGGCCTAGTATTAATTAAGGGGGGTTTTAAATTGGTTTTTTAAAATTTTATAATTTTAAATTTCTTATTCAACCACCCATTTAATTTTTTTTAATTTTTAAATTGTTCCTAATTTATTGTTTTTAGACAGTTGTACACTGCCCCAATCCATTTTTGGGAGAGGGGCGGTATATAAATTGAAAAATAAATAAATAAAATAAAATAAAGTGCTGGAAAAGGGATAAAAGACTTAAGTTTAGTTTACAGTATTCTCAGCCTAGGGCAGTCACACACTCTCTGTTAGCCTAACCTACCTGACAGGTTGCTGTTGTGTAGAAACAACCCAAGGCAGGAAGGAGCAACTTGTATGATACAATGAGCTGCTGTACAAAAAGTAAGGTAGAAATCTAACAAGAAAAATGGCAATCAAATAAGAGATGGGAGATAATTGCAAGGAATTTATTGAGAAAAGGGGTACTTTCTTGAGAACTGAATGATCAGTATTGAATGGGATCCCTCTTGTTATATTGTGTGTTACAATTAAATAGTTTGAATCAGAATTTTAGAAAAAAAACACAAGTGGGATGGTTGCTTCCTGCAGCTGCAAACTTTACGGTCTCCTAATTATCTATGTTCCAGTTGTTAGAGATGAACATCTGGAATCTATAATTCATCCAAAGTTGAATAAATTATGAAGAATAATTCATTAAAAATGAAAGCAAACATCTTTATGCTTAGCAAGGAACTTGGATACAAAGAGGCACAGATGAAAACAAAAAAGCCAATGGCAACAGTGACTACAGGAGATTTTTTAAATGTCAAGATTTATTTAACAAATCTTTATGGCTGCCTTTCTCATATATGATACTCTGGGTGGTTAACAATTAGCCACAGAATAAAAACAACCGAAACTAAATCAACTTGAATAACATAAAATAACAGCCCTGCAGAATACTCCTGATGTCCCATATTTAAGGCAACCATGACCAAGAAGTGGCCTCACCCACAACATCAAGGCTCCAGCTTGGTGGCAAACCCAAGTTTTTAATAAAAGGCCAGCAGGGTTGAGACAATTTTGAGGGGTGTATGATTTTCTGAGTGTGAAAGTGACAGCAAAAAAGACCCATACATCTTGCCAAGTGGCACTTTCTCATGAATGGGATCTAATAGGATAGGTAGAGACAGTACCATAGGTACCCAGCTCCAAGCTTTGAAGAATTTTAAATGTAACTACTAGCATCTTGAATTATAGCTGGAAGCACATTGGTGCAGCTAAAGTGAACGATTACACCCATAACTGCCCATGTGGCCAAACAACAGGCAGATGATGACTTCAACCATGTAACTGAAGTCCTGTCCATGTTAGGTATGAAAAATCTGGACGACACATTAAGCTGCAGTTAAGAAAATTTATTGCTCAAGTCTATACATAAGACTAGTCAACTAATACTCTACACTAAACTGATGGTAGATAAGTTGATGGAATTCAAGAGGAGTTGGATTTAAACCATTTAATGGAATGTAACAATTCTAGGTTGATGACTTGCTAAATTCCACAAAGTGATTCATAACTATCCTCTTTGGAGATAATTATAATTGGTACTAAACTGAATGCAACCTGAAGTCTTAATTTATGAGTAGCACTTCATGTCCTTCATTTAAGGACCAAAGATAAGCCTGTTTTGATAAGATGGTTACAGCTCCAGTTGTGTTTGCTAAAAATAATCCTGGCACTTTCAATGATGGGACGTGAATTCTAAAAAAAAACCAACCCATTTTTTTCTTGCTTTACTTTTCAGTCCTATAATGTTGGATTTCACTCAGGGAAAGAATGGATTCTAATTTGGAACAGCTTCATCTTTTCTCTGCTGCCACATACTTTGCCTGTTTTAAATAGGAAGGTCTTGTATTTTCAGCTTAGCAGTGTGACAATGAGAAATGAAATTCTTCTAACAGAGTTGCCATTGTAATAGCAAATTACATGACTTAAGAAACAAGTCATGTTTCCTGATAAAAGAGAAGTATAAAAGATAAACAGTGCCTCATTACCAAATGAAAGGCACTACAGCTGAAAAAAAAATCCTTTTTTTCTGTTATTTTTATTTTTTTCTTGAAGAGAAGAGAGACCTTGAAGAATTATTTTTCTTTTTTCCCCCTATTTTATTTGGCTTTGAGAGATCTATGTGGCTTTACTGGCTGACACTGAAAAAGCTAAGAGGCTCAAACTTGATTACTACTTGGGAAGGAGACTACCAGAAGACTTCAGGACATAGACTATGTTCAGAAGTTAAATGGCTTTTTTGAAGTGACTATATCCTGCTTTTGAAAGAATTTGAAGGGCTGGTTGTAATAGACAGAAACAATAATCTTGGGCAACAGGAGGAAAAAGCACAAGCATGATAAAGATCAGATAAAATAAATCTGAGTCCTGGGAAGAAGTGTAATTTGAGAAAGCACCTGAGATATAAGCCATCTTATTGAGATAAATGGAGGGAAGGACACTCAGACTTGCATCATTCTGTTAGTATAATCTTATAATAAAAGTAATATTAGTTTGTTTGTCTTTGTTTTGGTTTAACTTTAGAGCAATGTTTGCTTTCATAACAATAACACTCACGAATACATCAGTGTTTGTATTATTATTGTATTTTTGTCATTGTGATTCTAATAATCAGCTACTGTTTGTCAATGTTATTTTAAAAAATTGATAAAGCTTGGATACCTCATAGAGGGAAGCAAATATGCCCTCAATTCCCCCACTGCTCTACCTCCAAAGAATCAAAGACATGTCAATAAATGAAGATAAAAACGCGGTTCGATGTCACTTTGTACACCCATAGACCCAGAATTAGCCAAAGAATCCATGACAGGAGTACTACAGAGCACACCCTACTCCCTACTAGCATTAATGATGTTACCTAATTTGGTAATGAAATGTCCGCAAGAAAATAACAAAGCTCAGAGAGCACCAAGAACCCCAAATTATTTTAATATCTGTATACCACCGAGATTCCATTATGACTGAGACGCTATAAATTAACTAAGCAAGCAAACAATTTTGTTACAGAAGGAGGCAATAACAAACTAATTGTGTATTTCTGCCAAGCAAACAGCGTAGATGAGGTTGTTGTAATCACTAAGAGATGAGTTAGTTTGATGGAGTTTCTACTATTCAAAATGTACATTTCATTGTTAACAGGTCCATTTCTCAAGTTATTGAGATCCAATATCTTATTGCCATTAAGAAAAGAATTAGACAACTGGCTCTATGTTGTGCTTTCTTTGAGTTTTGGCTTAGCATATTTTAGAAACTCAATCATTGTGGCTTATGGCTTAGGATGTTGGGTGAATTTAAACCATAGTGTTTTCTCAATAGTTCATATTGAATAGCAACAATTTATGGTTAGCTAAATCCAATGACATCATGAAACAAAATGAGTTCAAATGTGCCCATCAGTAATTTGCAGCAGTGCTCAGAGATTCAGATGGGATTTCACGGTTCAGCTGGAAAATGAATCTATATATCATGTATATATCATGTCTGTCTGTCTATTTTTCTGTCTGTCTGTCTATATCTATCATATCTGTATCCAATATTTAAGATTCCTTTCAGTCCCAGTTATGGTACTATAAATAATAAAAAAAGAACGAACCTTATCTGGAAATCACATCACTGATCCAGGAAAAAAAAAATAAGTGACCAACTGATTTAATTTACTCAGTTCAATCAATGATCAACTTGATTTTCTTTAATCAGTATTTTTTAAATTAAGTTGCATCCCTAACATACCTCAAAGTAAGCAAAGCCATTGAACTTAGTGAAACTTCTGACAAACATTTGACTGTACCATTATACATGATTTCTTTTCAGACTTATTCTGGAGAAGTGTCAAAAATGAGGTGACGTATGATTTTCTATTGGTTTTTAGTTAGTTGTAAATCTTTCCAGCTCTTGAGGGCTGCAAAGCAATAGGATTGTGAAGTATAATTTGGCATTACATCTCTTCATACAAAATGAAGTACTGCCTTCTTGGTAAAAGACAACTGCTAAAAACATCCATTTTCAGAAGAAATTGTCAACCTATTTTATTTGGCTCAGATTTTAGAGAACGTGTTTTGTTCTTTGTGCACTTTTCCAACCTGTCAAATCCTGTTCTGAAACACAAAAGCTTTGGTTGGTTTCTCCTTCTACTTCACTCTGGTTTCACTCCTCCTTTTCCATTTTTCAATTGCAAATCCTCACATTTGGTATCCTAAGAATTGCTCCTTAAATCCTCCTTTACTGGGGAAACCACAAATCATCTGGTTTTCTATAACCACTAATTAAACAACAGCTGCCTGTTGTCACTCAGAAATAAAAAAAATAATGGCCTTTCAGTTATCATTCTAACTTCATCTAAAAATCAGAGCTTGAGTCGGTAAAGTTCTTGGAGGCTGAAAAATGGTGCCACAAAATAGTGGAAACCAGTCTTCTTTATGCTCCTATTCCAGAAACAGTCAATATTTTATAAACTACTATTATCACATTCATCTCAGAAGTACGTACCAAGGTGCTTCCAGGTTGAAAGGATTAGCTAGCGACATCACTATTGCCCAGGGGACATTGAGGGGTCTCCTTGTCCTATTGTTATTCTCCCCACCAAAGTGGTACCTATTTATCTACTTGCATTTGCATGCTTTCAAACTGCTAGATAGACAGGAGCTCTCAGGTTTTGAGCTGTCAACCACTCAGTGATCTTTTGACTCAGCATTTTAACCACCTGAGCCTCCATGGCCCCCTTAGTATTTTATATTATAGAGTCTAACTCCTTGCTCAATGCAGAAACTCAATTACTTGAGCCACTAAGCACGCTCAGTTTGTATCATTTGTTTAAAGCATTGTTTAAAGATAGTCCTCATTTTAGAGTTTTCCTTTTTTGGTTTTATTTCTGCAAACTATGTGTCTGTGATGTCTCATGAAAGGTGCCCCTTCAGTTGCAGAAAAATATACATTTAGTGATTGCGTTTGTAATCAGTGCCTGCCCGTGTAGACAAGTGTTTGATGATTACAACTCTATCCATTTCAGGCTGCAGCAGATTAAAATACAAACCCTTGAGGACAATCTGACTGTACTATGCCGCATAATACTGTGTTGTGCTATTCATCTTGAGCTTTGTTGTGTTTGGCTTGTCCAGAGCAGACAAATGTTGGTAAAGCTTTGGCCATGATTGGTTCGAAATTGTTTATAGAATGTTATGCTCTCTGTTTGCAGATTATTTCTCCTGCTATTTGAGGTAAGACTGTGATTTCAACAGCTAGCAATTTCCAAAGTCCTCTACAGAAAGAAGATAAAAGCTATGGTTTCCTCTTCCCCGTTCTAGGATCCATCTCTGCTGTAAACATAACTCAACTCTTCTGTAATCAGATTCGTCTGGCTAGGTAGAAGAGGGAAGGAGAGTGCCTAGCTTTTATATATAGTTGAGTGCTGAAAAGAACAGAAAGAAAAGGAATAAAAGAAATTCTTTAGAAAAGCAAAAGAGTGCTTTCCATCCAGCGTAGTGAATTCATTCAGTAGGGAAAAGAAAAAAAGTATTGGAAGGTCAGGACAAGGTCAAGCATATTATTGTTTGTTAACAATAACAACAATTATTGGAATTCATGTAATAGGGCTGCCATTCAAGAAAGGAGGAACTTTGGAAGCTGGTTCAAGATGTATGGACTTTAACTCCAAGCACCTATTGTTGATAGTTAGGAGATTCTTGATGCTTTCTGAGCTGGATTGTTTTCTTGCAGATGTTTCATTACCCAGCTAAGTTTCACTGATGATGTTTGCTAGCTGGGTAATGAAACACCTAAAAGAAAACAATCCAGCTAAGAGAGAACCAGGGACCTCACAATTCAACTCCTGATCTACAAATATTCATTTTTACTGATAGTCTATAGAGATTCTCAGTCATCCAGGTCATGGTTATCCCAAAGGTGTTTTTTTCAAGAGGCAATTGGACTTTCTTGTAGATACATACATATACAGGTCTAGGTCTGTTCGGGTCTTTTCTCATGTTAGTTTGAGAATATTGTCAGAACATTTCGGCGAGATCCCACTCGCCATCCTCAGGCCGGTGCCTTCTGCTTCGTGCCAGAGCAAGCATGAGGTAGAAGGCGCCGACCTGAGGATGGCGAGTGGGACCTCGCCGAAATGTTCTGATGATATTCTCAAACTTACACGAGAAAAGACCCGAACAGACCTAGACCTGCATACGTATATTCATATACGTAGATGTAGATGTAGATGTACATGTAGATGTAGATGTAGATATATCCAGAAATCTGGGACTGGGAGAACGAAGATTAAATCCCATTCCACCAAAACCTTACTGACAAGTTCCCTTCTGTCATTTTCTGTTTATCTCACAAGGTTATTGAAAAGAGAAGCAGTGATTCTGCTCCCTTACAGAAAACATAGGATATAAATGTAATAAGCAAGCAAATTAAAAAAAAAAGAAATAATGGTCCAGTTCATACCCATCAACCATCAACATTCAACTCATCTCATGAAAATAACTCTTTTGCCTGACTTCTGGTTCTTGCTTCTTAAAACTTAAGCAACAGCAGTGAGTAGTTGTGTGGTCAGAGTTAAAAGTTATGTAGTAAAACTCATTCTCTCATTTTCTGACACTTCTCTCATTCTCTTTCCATCCCCCCAAGCAGTAAAGGACAGATTGCTTTGATAAAAGGCCTTTGACGGTAGATTGAGGATATACATTGCAAATTGCCTAGCCTAATCTAAGATAATTATCAATCCATTTGAACAGGAACAAGTGAGAACTTACATGAAGTTATATTATGGACAATATGAAAACCCTCCTTTTGTTATTGACTTAGGCATGTCATAGCAAACAGTATTGTGAACTTGTTCTATTTATGGGCCACCCTTTGGGTTGTCATAGCAACCAGATGCCATTCACCAGATTCACATGTGGGCCTTTGACAGGAACAGTAGACTTTAGCGCTCCATCTGGTGATTCCTGGTGGCATCAACAACCTCAAGCACTCGGATCAATGGCAGTTATGGTACTGCACACTGGAATGTGGTATTCCAGAACAACAGCATATTGGGGAAATAGAACAGAATTATAGGAACTGTTAGATACATTGAATCTTATGCAGGAAAGGGAGACATTCCATTATGGGATTAGAGTTTTTCATGAGAGATGTTGAATGTGGCCTGCCATATGGAGATACTGAATTTACCAAACCATATGAAACAAACTCAGTTGGTTGGTGGATATAAATTGTGCTTTCTGAAAGACATTTTAGGGAATATTGCCATTGTTCCATTAGGTGGCTTTCCTTCCTTCCTTCCTTCCTTCCTTCCCATTTTCTATAGCTACTGTATTTCTAATTCATTTGTCTTTCACAACAGCTATTCTATTACAGCTAGTCAGAGAACTGATTGATATCAAACTAGGATTTTGACACTGAGCAATTGCAGTATGGGATAATCATTTCACTTGTGTGACTATGAGAAAGGGAATACTAACAGCAGGAGCATTATAAATTACCAAAATTCTGAAAGACTTCTCTATGTAACTCCAGGATCCATGCTTCTTCCTTTGACAAGGAACACAACTGGCATGGGTTAGAAGGAGGATAACAATCTGTTTTATTTTATTCTCAGCTGATTGAGAATCTCCGTAGATTTTTAGCTATGCTATGCGCCTCGGTGGCGCAGTGGTTAGAGTGCAGTACTGATTTGAACTGCTGGTTCAAATCCCACCAGGCTCAAGGTTGACTCAGCCTTCCATCCTTCCGGTAAAATGAGGACCCAGATCGTTGGGGGCAATATGCTGAGTCTGTAAACTGCCTAGAGATGGCTGGAAAGCATTATAAAGTGGTATGTAAGTCTAAGGGCTATTGCTATGCACTTTTGGGATGAACATTCTTCGAATAGTGTGGGAGTATGAATGGATTTCCAGAAGAAAATTGCAGGCTACAGGAACCATTTGCACTTCAGTTTGAGATGCACACAATAGAACACAGGGCAGAAAAACATCCTGCAGCCAAGAAGACTCCAAACCCATCTGCACCACTCAGGTGACCCTGAGGACACAGATAAACCTCCAAGTGGCCTCAGCTAAAAGGAATGCAAATGACCAGCTGGTCTGCAAGGAATATAAATCCTTCCCTTCCCCACCATCCAGTCAGAGCTGGAGAAGCTACTTTGGTGAGAAGCGAAATGTCTTCAAAGAAAAACAAAAAAGTCTGGTTGCCTTCTGAGAAAAGCACCCTTGGGACACTCTCTGAGAGCTGTTGAGGTCATTTGGGGGTTTATTTGTGCCCCTCAGGATCATTTGAATAAGGGTGCAATTGGTTGTGGAATCTTCTTGGAACTACTGCAAGGGCTGTGATGTAGACTGGAGATAGGTGATGTCTTATTTCCCCCACCTTCTGTTGAGAGAGGGGTGTTCAGTTCTAACACAGATGGATTCTTTTACTCTTCTTTAGAACCAATGGTCCTCTCTATCCATAACCATAAATGAGCAAAGCACTGTTAGAGACAGTGGCTTTATTAATTCATAACTAGTTGGGCATGTCTGTTGTGGAAACTCCCCTTCCTCTGTGCTATTTTTGCTTTGACTGGGAGAGAGAATTGGTGTTTTCTCTTTATATTGGCATCTCAAATTCCAAGGAAATCAATAGATCTGTCCATCAGGAATACTTCTGTTTGGTGTGTGTATGTTGTAGAGATTGTAAAGTAACGAAGTACATTGCATATCATATGCACAAAGGGAGGTGGAATGGGTCTAGGGGAAAGAGAAGGCTTCTTGCCTAACCAAAAACAATTTGCAAGGAAAATTGACTTCAGGAAGGAGAGAGGAAAAAAACACCCGAGGCACAACAAAGCACAAACAAACACTCTCTGCTTTGTATTTTAAATCTCCTCCCTGGACAGGGGAGTGGGTGGGTGGATAATTAAGTCTATCTATTTCCTTGACAGGACTATTTATCTCCCAGGACACTGATAATCCATCTAGAATCTAGATAGAATGGAGTCCCATTTGCAATAAACAAGATGACCTCTAGATGGCAGCATTTAGGAAATCATTTCATGCAACTCTCTCGAGCAATTAAAAAAAACCAATAAATCAGAAATGGACAACTTGTATCTTCTGGACTTCTCTCTCTCTCTCTCTCGTCCCTTTTCTGACCTATATGGCTTAAAATTACCAACCCAGTTTCCTGAAATTTTGATGTAGGAATCACATATCAAGTATCACTCCAAATATAGATCAACTTCTTGGTAGTGTGGAAGAGGTTTGCCATTGCCGCCTTCTCAATTTACTAACAACGTCTATGCTATTACCAACATGGTAGTGATGAGATTTCATTTTTAAGTTAGTTTTGGCATTGTATTTACCTTCCAGGCTAGCCTATCACCTTAGGCTTTCCTACTATTTGTTCATGCTCATCTTTAGAGATCAAACAAGTTCAGAAGAATGTTATTTATTTAATAAAATGTACAAATTGCCCATCTCCCTCACAGAGGGATTCTGGGCTGTGTACAATAAAAAAATTAAAAACATAGAACCTGAATAATCTAAATAAGAGGCTATTACCTAATGAAATAGTCTAGCCTTTGTATAGAAACAAAGGAAGCCTCCAAAATTTATCACAACTCTAGTTCAAGAAAATTATGGCCTCATTCACATGTGATATTGAATCTACCCCAGAGGTGAAATTCAGTAGTAAATTTTCTAAGGAGTTCGGAGAACCGGTTGTAAGAAGAAATCTCCTTTTGGTTTTTTTTTCACTTTATAGGGTTAATCCTGTAAGGAAGGCAGGAAAAAAACATCCTGGTGTTGTTTCTAGCCTAATCTTTATTGCCCTGCTTACAGAAACTGCCCACCCAATCACATGACCCCCCCAGCTACACCGACCAAACCACACCCACAAACCAGTAGTAAAAAAAATTGAATTCCAGCACTGATCTACCCTCAAGTATATGTTGCCTGAAATTGGCTACCCTGTATTCTTTAATTAATAATAGAAGCATAATTAATTTAACATCTTGGTTGATCCTCTTGCTTTTTGTCCTGATTGTGCCTTCTTTTCCTGCCACCTAAAAGTTCAGCCCTTGAGCCCAAAATGGTGGGACATCACTGACCAGCATCTCCCCAAGCAGTAGCAGTTTCTCTAACCCCCTTGTAGACTCTCCCAATCACCTGAAATTTACAAAATACAGAACAACAGAATTGGAAGGGAGCTTGGAGGTCCTTTAGTCCAACCACCTGCATAAAGCAGGAGACCCTATACCGTTCCAGAAAACGGCTCTCTAATCGCTTCTTAAAAACCTCCAGCGTTGACGCACCCAACAATGTCTGAAGGCAAGCTGTTCCACTGATTGTTTTCACTGACAGGAAAATTTTCCTTAATTCTAGGATAGATCTTTCTTTGATAACTTTCCATTTCGTTATTTCTTGTCTTGCCTTCTGGTGCTTTGGAAAATAGATTGATCTTGTCTTTGTGATAGCCTCTCATATATATTGGAAGACTGCCATCATCTTTCTTTGGTAGACTAGACCAGGGATGGGCAATTACGGCTCCTTCATGACTTGTAGACTTCAACTCCCAGAATTCCTGAGCCAGCATGATATGAACAAGTGGCATGACAGAAAAAGCAGGAGAAGATGACTAAAACAGGGGTGGGCAATGGCTGGCTCAGGAATTCTGGGAGTTGAAGTCCATGAGTCATGAAGGAGCCATAATTGCCCACTCCTGGACTAGACATAACCAATTCCTGCAACCGTTTATCGTATACTTCAGCCTTCAACCTCCTAATCATCTTTATTGCTCTTCTCTGCACTCTTTCCAGAGTCTCAACTTCCTCTGAAGGCCTATAATTTACAGCATCTTTTTTGGAGGTGTGGAGAAAGGACTGAAAAAAAAAAATCATCCATAAATGAAGTTCCATTCATATGGCACTGTCTATAACTAATAACTCCCAGGGTTTTTCTCATCTACTCCAGCAGGCACCATGTTAAATGGGGGAATGATGGAGGCATAACATATAACTAGCCACTTAAAAATTCAGAAAGGAAATAAGGAAATGAGTGAACAAACACAGAGGGAATATGTGAGTGGTTATGATTTCAATGAACCTTCAAATGCCACAATCGAGATGTATTTTTCTACTTTGCTCTATTGTTTCATCTCTCTTTTCCTGAGAAACAGCTTGGCTGAAGAGACGCCTTTTAAATGCTGGGATATTCCCTCTAGGTGATTGTTAAGCTTAACAAGCTGTTTAAGAACAGGCAACCCATGTTATCATTATATTTTTGTCTCTAGGGGAGATTAGAACTGGGAAGTGTTTTGAGTGGTTAAGTGTTCAGCATGTGAGCCTGATAACTACTGCAGAGAAGCTATAATATCAAGATAAAACATACATCTGTTTGACCTTTTCGAAATGACAAAGAGCCAAGAGGTGGGGGGGGGAATCACATGAAAGTACATCTGTTCAACTTTCTTCTATATAGGCTCCTTGTTCTGTTTTTTTTTTTTTTTTGGTCTCCATATCTGTTAAGCTTGAGTTCACTTAGTCATAAAAGTAGCACTTATTTTCCTGCAGATAATGATTTTTCTATCTTGTGTCATTCATGTCCCACTGACTTCTGAGTTCATTTGTCACTTGCACAATGAGCTGTTCCTGGCTGCTACGTTAAACTATTACTTACCAGTCCTTGAACTGCCACAAAACCATACTGCCACTGTGCTGCCCCACTGGAGATCCCTGTCTTCCCATAGGCACAGGGCTGCCAAATAATGCTTCATTATTTAGGACATATTTAGAATACAGATTGGGTTTGTTTCCTTGGTTTCCTTCCTTCCCCTTCCATCAAATGTCACCAGTTATTGCAGTAAGAAACCAGTCACGAAATACTGCTTGGCCTTTTCTTTGCTTTGAAACCTGAGAATCAGGACAAAACATTCAGTTGTTGATCAACTGGAAAAGTATAACAAGCAAACATCGATTGATTGTTAGTTCCCTCTGCTTATCTATTGGCTAGAAAGGACAAGGACCTATTGTTGATAGTTATGAGATTCTTGATGCTTTCTGAGTTGGGTTGCTTTCTTGCAGATGTTTCATACCCAGCTAAGTTGTACTGGTGATGTGTATTAGCTGGGTAATGAAACATCTGTAAGAAAACAACCCAGCTCAGAGAGGACCACAGACCCCACAATTCAACCCCTGATCTACAAATATTCATTTTTACTGATAGTCTATAGGGATTCTTAGTCATCCAGGTCCCGGTTGTCCCAAAAGTGCTTTTTCAAGAGGCAACTGGACTTTTTGTTTTTTTCTTTTGAAGACATTTTGCTTCTCATCCAAGAAGCTTCTTCAGCTCTGTCAGGATAGTGATTTCCCCACTATCCTGTCAGAACTGAAGAAGCTTCTTGGATTTAATAATAATAATTTAATAACAGGATTTCTATACCGCCCCTCTCCCGAAGGACTCGGGGCGGTGTACAGCCATCTAAAAACAGGATAAACAAAAGTTAAAATACAATTAAAATAGATTAAATCATTGGCCGAAATAGAAATTAAAATAACCAGATTCAAAAATTAAAATTTAAAATTTAAAGAATTTAGACAATTTTAAAAAACCCTTAGGTGTTAGGCCAGACCGGCTTGCTGGAATAGATGGGTTTTTAGTACATGCCAGAAGGTCCTCAGGTCCACAATGGTCCGAATCTCCGGGGGCAATTCGTTCCACAGGGAGGGTGCAGCCACAGAGAAGGCTCGTACCCTCGGGGCTGTCAGACGGCACCATCCTGACAGTGGAACCCCGAGGAGGCCTACCCTGTGGGAACACACCGGTCGGTTGGAGGCTGACGGTGGCAACAGGCGGTCCCATAAGTACCCGCTCCAAGCCATGGAGAACTTTAAAGGTAAGCACCAACACTTTGAATTGCACCCGAAAGGCCACAGGGAGTCAGTGCTGCTCGCACAGGAGAGGTATAATATGGGAGCTCCGAGGAACTCCCGCAATTACCCATGCGGCAGCATTCTGCACTAACTGCAGCCTCTGGATGTTCTTCAAGGGGAGCCCCATGTAGAGACCATTGGCATAGTCTAGGCGGGAGGTCACAAGGGCAGAAGTGACTGTACGAAGGGCACCCCCATCCAGAAAGGGCCGCAACTGGGAGATCCTATGGAGCTGATAAAAGCCCCCCCTGGAGACTGCTGCGATATGATCATCCAACGATAGCCCTACAACCAGGAGGACACCCAAGTTGCGAGCCCCTTCCACGGGGGACAAAAATTCCCCCCCCCATGGCCAGCGATAGAGTAAGCTGGCTGTATCTGGGTGCAGGAAACCACAGCCACTCGGTCTTGGCAGGGTTGAGTTGGAGCCTGTTTTGACCCATCCAACTCCGCAGAGCCTCCAGGCAATGGCCCATCACTTTGACGGCTTCGTTGGGATGGCCTGGTGTGGAAATGTATAGCTGCATATCATCAGCATACTGATGAAAACTCACCCCAAAGCCATGGATGATCTTGCCCAGTGACTTCATATAGATGTTGAACAGCAGGGGTGAGAGTACCGACCCCTGAGGTACCCCACATATTAGGGGCCTCGAGGTCGATCTCTGCCCCCCTGCCAACACGAATTGCGAGTGGCCAGAGAGGAAGGAGGAGAACCACTGTATCACAGTGCCCCCCACTCCCAGCCCCCCCAACTGCTGCAACAAGATACTGTGGTCGACAGTGTTGAAAGCCGCCAAGAGATCTAATAGGACCAGGACAGAGTGACCCCTGTCCCGCGCCTTCCAAAGTTCATCAACCAACGCGACCAAACGTCTCCATGCTGAAACCGGGCCTGAAGCCCAATTGGAGTGGATCCAGATGCAATGCTTCATCCAGATGCCGAGGAAGCTGTTGTGCCACCATGGTCTCAACAGCCTTCACTAAAAAATGAAGGTTGGAGACCGGCTGATAGCTAGACAACAAGGTTGGATCCAAGGACGGCTTCTTGAGGAAAGGCCTCACCACCGCCTCTTTCAGGGCAACAGGCAAGGACCCCTCTCTCAAAGAAGCATTAATAATCCCCTGGAACTAACCTCGTGTCACCTCCCGGGTAGCCAACACTAACCAGGAGGGGCATGGATCTAACGAACATGTGGTGGCATTAAGGCTACCCAGCAATCTGTCCACTTCATCTGGGGTCACAGGGTCAAACTCAGCCCAGATGGTCTCACCCAAGACCGGCCCTGCCCCCCCCATCCAGAAAAGCCCAGAGTCCAACCCTCCCCGAATCTGAGCGATTTTATCCTGTAGAAAACAAGAAAAGGCCTCGGCCCGCCCCTGAAAGGGATCCTCCCGCTCCCCAACCTCAAGAAGGCCAGGTGATTTTCTGTGGATGCAATAAGGGTGGAAAAGTGAGAGCACTTCGCCGTCCTTAATGCCACTAGATACATCCTAATATAGGATCGTAGAAGTGTTCAGTCAGATTCGGAGTGGTTAGCCCTCCAACCACTCTCTAGGCATCTTTTCCAGCACTTCATCTCCCTTAGCTCCCCGGAGAACCAGGGAACCAACTGGGATCAACGCCGGGTCAGAGGCCGCAAGGGCACGACCCGGTCAAAGTTCCCGGCTGCCACCCTCTCCCAGGCGGCTACCAGGTCCCCGACAGGGTTGTGTGTGTGTGCCTCGGGAAACGACCCAAGCTCCATCAGGAACCTTTCAGGGTCCATTAAGCACCTAGGGCGGAACCATTTTATCGGCTCCGCCTCCCTGTAATGAGGGGGTGCGGACCAGAAGTTGAGTCTAAGGAGCGAATGATCCGACCATGACAGGGGCTCAATTAAATCATCCCCTAACCCTAGATCATTCTGCCACTGATCCAAGACAAAAAACCAAATCCAAGATGTGACCTCCCGTGCAGGTGGGGTCCCGAATTACTTGGGTCAGGCTCATGGCTGTCATGGAAGCCATGAACTCCTGAGCCACACCCAAGGTCATGCCGGCAGAAGGAAGGTTGAAGTCCCCCATAACCATAAGTCTTGGGGTCTCCACCACCAAGCTGTCTATGACCTCAAGGAGCTCAGGCAGGACCGACATCACATGGCAGGGAGCCAGGTATGTGAGTAGCAGGCCCACCTGAACCCCAGAACCCCACTTCACACAGAGGGATTCACATCTGGTTATCTGCGAAACAGCGACCTCCCTAGGACATAGATCTTCCTTAATAACCACCGCCACCCCCCCCCACCCCTTCCCTGAGCCCTCGGCCGATGAAAAACTTGAAACCCAGGTGGGCATAATTCAACCAGAGGGATACCCCCCTCCGGGCCCACCCAGGTCTCGGTAATACCTGCCAGGTCTGCTTCCCCCTCCTGGATCAATTCATGAATGAGGGAGGCCTTGTTTCTTATGGACCTGGCATTACACAACATTAGCCGAAGGCCCAGGGGCCGAGGACACAGACCGCTCAGGGAACGGGGAGTAATTTGGGGGTCGGAGCACACCATCATACCAACAGGGGCGTATTCCCCAAACCTGATATGGCCCCCTATACCCACCATAGTTGCCCCTCCTGCCGACCGTGCTAATAAATTGCACCTCTCCCCCGGAACAACCCCCCCTTCCTTGAACCGAACCTCTGCCCCCCCCCAGATCTCCACGGCGTGCCCAGCCCCCGGTCTGGCCTCAACTTCAAATGGGGGATCCCCCACCCCCCATCTAGACAACCCCCTCCCTAACCCCGGTAAAAATTTAGTAGAAAATAATCAGGTCTATAAACCCAATCGGGGGTGTATCTAATGGGGCCATATTCCCTTATGTCTCTGCGCTGGCGAGATTGTCCGTAATTGCAGCCTGCTGCGTCTTGCAGTGAGGCACCATCAGATCCCATGACATTGACTGCCTCTGTTCCCCTTAAACCCTCAACCACATCAAATTTTACAAAGTCACCATCTCTAAGATTGTGAGGGTAATTCCTGGGATTGTTCTTTGTAATGGCGGTCCAATGAACAAAATATCTTCTTTAGTGTCAGTTCTGATGATGAAGCCATAGCCGTTCCTTACATTAAACCATTTTACTGTCCCCAGTAAATGACCTGCAATGACCTTCCTATGTCCAGAGCCTATTAAGCGACAGCTGTTCCCATCACTTGGCTCCCCACGCCTAGATCTCACAATTTGTGGGGGGCAGTAGGAAAGGAGGGGGAGGTGGGGCTGGAATAAGTCAACAGAGGCATAGACTGGAGCATAAACTGGGGGCCAGGGGTGAATTCTCTAAGGCAGGTGAAAACCCCCGCTGGCCGGGGGATGAAGGTTACTATACTGTGGGCCAGTGGGGGGAGCATGAGCACCCATCTGGCCATGCAGCCTCTCCCCCATAGCCATAAAATCTCTCTCCCCCCAGCCACACACCCGGTCTCCAAAAATGTTGCCCCTGCAACCTCTGCAAATTCCACAGCTCAGTCTGGTTGAAGCCCGCCCATGAGAGCTGCTGCCACTGCCAATGTTTCTGCCATTGCCACCGCTGCCATCGTTGCGAGTCCTGAGGCCTGGTCCAGCCTACGTCCATCCAAGAAGATTCAGCCCAGGCTTGATTGAAGATGGCCGGCTGTGTGCCACGGTCAGACCAGCGGGGTCGCTCACCTCGCTCCACCCCGTCGACCACTGCCGCTTCGTCCCAAGATGAGTCAGCCACCACCTATTGATGCCGCCGCCGTTGCCGTTGCCATCGCCACCACCGCTGCCACTGCCGTGGACCCTGGGAGCTAGCCCAGCCCTCATTTACCCAAGAAGAGCCAACTTCAGGTTTAAAAGAGACCAGCTGGAGGCCAGGCGGGCGGAATCGCTGGAAACACCGCCTCTGCTCCATGCCACCGCCGGCCGAGCTGCCAGCTGAGTCGCAGGCCGCTTCCACTTCCCGGCTCACCTCCACTGTTATCGCTGTAGTCGTCGGCTCCTCGATGGTCCATTTAGCTGACTCCCGCATCGCTCCGGAGGTCAGTTAAATCAGGTAAGTCTGAGGTCTTAAACCACTCTTACTGTCTACTCTGTTCTTTTATCTTTCTTATCTTTCCGTTCTTTCTGTTCTATCCCTCCTCGGCGGGTACAGAAAACGCGCCCACCATCTTGTTCGCACATGCGCACATGGTCACATGATAAAAGTAGTCAGTGCCATTATAACCTTCTGACAAGCAAGGACAAACTAATTAAAATCAAATCACAAAATACACAAAACAAGCCTCTAAATTACAAAATGCTGTAGAAAAAAATTGCATAAAATCTATGTACTGATCAAACTAATTGGTCAGCTGACCCAGGACTGCTGTTGGTCCTGTTCATCATTAAACCAACTTTCCAACCAGCCTCCATGTTGCCAGTGTCTTTCTCCCAGCTTGGAATGGAACTAGATGGATAGTTCTTGAAATAACATAAAGAACAGTTGCTAGAACTGGGTATGTCTAGTTTAATGAAAAGAAGAGGGAGTCAAGCTATTCTCCAAAGCACCTGAGGGCAGGACAAGAAGCAATGGATGGAATTTAATCAAGAAGAAACAACCCAGAACTAAGAAGAAATTTCCTGAACGTTAGAACAATTAATCAATGGAACAACTTGCCTCCAAAAGTTCTGAAAGTTTTCCCCCCACTCCCATGTCTGACTCCTCCCAATGGGTACCTGCCTGTTGAGTCACTCAGAGTTCAGAGACCTTGTTGCCATTACCCAAATCATAGTGATGTCCTTGTTGTTTTGGGGCTAAACCTCTAAAGGCATTTTGGAAAATTTTCAGATTTCTCACAAAGACAGACATAATCTGCTTTCAGCACGATGTTGCATCAAAGACATTGCTGGTCAATGTCTTTGTGCTAGAAAACATAAATGACTTTGGAGAAAGAGAGAAGCTGGGAAGGTTGCCTGTTTGTTCTGCTTGTTCACTCTCCAGGGGGTTGTGCAAACATTGCATTTCATGAGACTCAAGAGCAACTGGAGGTCAAATCTTGCATCAGAACATCTGCCTCTATAAGATGATGCAGAGCATCTGGGCAGGCAAAGATAGACCACTGCTGTGACACCTTCAGTCATGAAGGTAAGAAAAGACACCGAAGCTTCAGTGTTCTGAAGGCTTTGGTTGTTTTTTTTAGGAATTCTTCTAGGGTTCAATTTCCATGAGAAGCAACCACAACATATGAATCAGGTATGCCCAGATATGCCTTTCTTCTTATAGTCTTACTATGGCTTCTGATGCCCCGTGCAGTCAATGGGATGCCCAAAGACAAATGTTCTCTGAATTTGGGGAAGGATGGATTAAATTCACGGAATCATTACAGACCAGGGAGTCATCTGTTAAGTGGGATCATCTCTACGATAGAAACTCAGCATTCAGCATTCAACTTCCTCAGCTTTCCCTCTGCTGCAGTTTCCAAGTAAGTCACTGGGTGCTTCACGGTATGAATTGTTCCACCTCTTGTCCATTTCTCCTTAACTACTACTGGCTGTCCTCTTTGGGAGCATTTGATTGCTTGTCCTGGTTTATCTTTACGGGAGGTCATTAGGAATCTTTTGGTAGGATGTCGCTGATGAGGCTTATATGGAACTGCAAAGTTCCTTGAGGTGACAGAAGGCACAAGATCTTCATGCCATCATGTTAGCTGGCAAAAGGAAAGCATCTCTCCATCACATCAGTGGTCAGGAATGGTGGTTGAAGGGTTAAGGCAAGATGTTTCCATTCCCCACTCTCCAACCTACACCAAAGCTACCATCTAAAATGGAAGGGAAGATAGGGACAATAAAATATGGTTGGACGAAGAAGGAGATATGTTGTCTGATGAGATGTTTAAGTTAGAGCAGATGTCTCCTGCTATACAGCAAGGCTAAACCCAAATGATGTAAATTTCCCAGGAGAAATTCCAAGTGGATATTCCAAAGACTTGCTGATTTTTCTAGAGGAATGGATTACTAAAGGAAAAGGGAGAGACAGCAAATAAAGTCCCAGGAATATTCTCACATTTTGTATCTAATTCTCGGGGAAATTTTTTCCTTTATCATATAAATTTAGACGTATCCTTTTGCCATTGTTTAAATGGAGTATCAGTTGATAATTGGCAAAATCTGAAATGGAAATAATATATTTGGTAAAACATCTTAATTACAGAGATTCTGCTTAAAAAAATAATTGCAATTTATCCCATCTCTGTAAGTCTTTCTTTAATTTTGCTGTTTACAATTTGATGATATTGGGGAAATCATTGGACAAAGTGCTACCCATATAGAAACTGTGGCCCATGTCCCTGTACACCAATGGGAAGGTTTTGATTTTGGCCAACTTTTGGGGACATAGTTTCCAAAACTACCTGGACTACAGGCCATTGTTACACTTATTGGAATAATAGCAGCTGGTTGTGTTATTCTACCATGTATTCTGCCAATCTTTGTCCGTACTATTTCAAGTAGCCTTTCTATGTTAGTGGATAAGAAAGCCACTGCCCATGGTCTTATGTGAATATCAATCACTTCATAAGGTGGAAGAACAACCCCTGATCTATACTGAAACTGAACCAGTATATGAGTCTCAACCATTATATGAAACTAGACAGTAATCCAGGAAAAAAAACACCTATGCAAGAGGAAGTAATTAAGAAATTTATGGATTGTGCAGAAATGAGTAAATTAACATTTGAAATTAGAGAACAAGAGG
>JAEANM010001404.1:0-11662 GCA_017656035.1 Myanophis thanlyinensis
TATGTATTTTACTTGCTGTGAACCGCCCCGAGTCCTTTGGGAGAGGGTGCGGTATATAAATTTAATAAATAAATAAATAAACTACTCTACTTCTCTGCCACTTCTGACATCCTCATACAGCTTTCAATTCTTAATGATAAAACAATTTAACTACAGGTTAAGAACTTTATAATTATAAAGAATCCTTTCTGATGGAAAGTACTGTGGTTTTGAATTAATAAAATTTTAAAAACTGGACATTAGAGGAAATTAAAGATTTCGATGAAAGCAAAATACACAAACTTGATTAACAGCTACATAAGTGGCACAAAATATACTAACTGATAATATTGAAGGATACTTTAGAAAAAAGTCAGAAATTGATATCAATAATGTCAACAGTGATATTGCCTTTGTAGATAGAGTGTCTAAATGATGCTATGGAAGAGAAATAAGTTTTACCTGACAAAAAAGACATTGACTGGAAAGTAGATTTACCAATTATTTCCAAATATGGGAAAAAAAGTTACACTGGACATAACTGCCTGATATTTTAATAATTAAAAGGGATATACAAATAATAAATCAAGAATCCAGTCCACAGTTCACAAACAGCTCCAATGCATTTCTTTCTTCGGTTGTCCCAGCTTCACACAATAACCACCTCTTCTCTTTGTTGTTGGATGGGAGGGAGAATCAGATCAAGCAGAAGAGCTGCTACTCTCTGTGACCAGCAAGGCACCCCATCTTTCTTCATTAGTCCTTCAGGATGACTTTAGCCCCTTAGGGCTCTCCAACAATGAAAATTCAGCCTGGGTTCACAGACCCCCTCTACCCATGACTGTCCCGCAACGACACCAAACCGGAAGTCTAAAATTGTTTATACTTCTTGTGATGAACTTTGGAAGTCACTTTATATATCTTTATTTTTTAATTTTATGTTTCTTCTTTATGTCTTTCCTATTTTTTCTTTTCCCTTTGTACCTTTGACTTTTCTATTTTTTCTTTCTTTTTATTTGTATTAGTTTTATAATTAATTATAATTATAACCTTTAATAAAATTATTTAAAGAATAAAAACACAATTCTTGAATACAGCTAAGATATCCTATGGTTTTTTTTCATCAATTTTATTTTAAATTTACATTGCCCATTCAGATCTCTCTCTTTTTATAATCCTGTAGTCCAGGAATGCAAAACTCGATTTCATTGAGGGCCGCATCAGGGTTGTGTTTGACCTTGGAGGCCCAGGGGGGGGGGGCATGGCCAGGGGTGGCATGGCCAACTCAATGTTCATCTGTTTCAGGGGTGCCTGTAGTGGGCCGAGTGCTCGGTTAGCAAAAATGGGCTCCTGAACTCCATTTTCGCCTGTTATGGGCTCCTGCAACCCTCTCTCAGCAAAAACTGAGCTTGGCAGAGGCACTGCAGGCCGATCCTTCGCTGTTTTTAGGGCAGCCCTGTGGGCCCGATCCAGAGCCTTGAGTTTGACACCCCTGCTGTAGTCCCTTAATTTGGGTAAAGTCAGGATGATTGGATGGAGCTGATGATTGATTACTGGCCAGATGCCCTTCCTGAAGCCTATGTGGAGTTCACAGCAGATTTTTTTTACCATTCCCTCTAGGAAACATTATCTGCTACCTAAAATTGAACTCCCAACTGTAAGTGGGAGAAGAGCATCTTTATCACTATGCTGCTGACTGCCCATCACCTCTTATTCCTTGTAAATATATTTGGGTTTTAATTATTTTATTTTAAAAAAATCCATACATGTTATGGAAGGACAAAGCTAAAGAACTAAATGCTGGAGTTTTATTGAATGAACTTAGATACCATTATATATAGCTAATGTTTTTCATTACATATGGTATATGAACTTAGTCACATCATGGTATATGAATCAAAGAAATCACTGGACAGGACAAATCTTCCCCTTTATTTGTTGCACAGCATTAAAGGGTTGCTTCTCCCAAAAGATGAACCTCCCAACAAAGCACGAAGGCACTAATCAATTTCACCTTGAGGTAGAAAGAAAATTACTTAATTACCTTCTGAGATAGAGGGGAGAGGTTTTGCTAATTCCATTCTCTGCCGCCCGCAAGTCTCATAATGTCTTATTTGGCCACGTAGCTGCCAAATACCTCATACCTCTTCAGCAAAGACTTGCAAGCTTTCTCTGCCTGTCAGCTCTATTACACACAGCATCCGGTTTACATGCCATTATACAGGTTTTACAAAGGCCATACTCTTCCATTTCTTGCATCTCAGAGCTGCGGAAACTTTTTTGCTGCCGTCTATCGATTGTTGTGATTAGCATTTCGTAGGAACTGAAAACCCTGCCAGGGGAGCCCTTTCCGCCACTCATTTGCTGTGTTAACTCATCTCGTTGATTACAACATCCTGAACCGCCTGCAGTTTGGAAGACTGACACAAACAAGTTCCCCCCTCAGTAAAACATTTGTCTTACTCCCGCTTTTCTCCCAGAAAAATAAAGGTGTGTGGGTGGGTGAGTGGGTGTGCGCACCCTGCTGTTGCTAACATTAAAAGATGCCTCCCTCCCTCCTTCCCTCGCTATCGAGTACCTTCGCTCTACCCTTTTCTCTCTCTATAGTTTACTCCACTTCCTGTTTGTCCCGTAGAAAGAGCTGCCGGGACCGGAAGCCGGAAAAATCGAGTTACAACTGTTGGAGATGGGCTTGTTTGGGAAGACGCCAGAAAAGCCACCCAAAGAACTGGTAATGGTCGTGGGAAAGAAGTTCAGGGGACCAAAGGTGGGACTGGATGGGCCGAAAGTGGAGGATGAACAGCGGGAAGGCTGAAGGGCAGGCAGCCAGACTTGGCGAAGGAAAGTGTCTAGCTGTGATTGCCGCTGCCGGGCAAACCTGTCGCCTGTTTTAATTCACTTCTCTATTAAGAGCGGCGGAGTCATTTCCCCGCGTGAGCCTTAGTGAAGTTGGACAGGAAGGGGCGACTGCCCAGATATATCCTCCACACAGCGTAGTTCTTGTACATTTATTGTAAGATAATTTGAAATCAGGGTTGCTTGCATTGTTTACTGAAAAGAAACTTCTCGTTTCCCTGTGCTTCCTGGGTCAGGAACATACCATACGGTTTCATAGCCTCTGTTTGGTAAGGGACCAGACAAGTGATTATGTGCAAACCAAGCAATTGGCTAGGCTGGTGCAACACTGTATGCTTTAATATGGGTATTCTTGGTGTATCGAGGTTCATGGAATCCAAAAAATTGTGTCAAAATTTGTAGTGAAGCCCCAAATGATTATTCTACCTCACATACCTACTTGGAGGATATGCCTAAAGTATAATCCTTCTGATTTGAAAAGAAGATGCAAATGTGTAAGCTACAGTGAGAGAACATTATAAAGTGTCATTATGTGATTATGCCTCAAAGAACAGCCTTTCAAAAGTATTTGTGACCTCAGAGTCAAAAATTGGTCCCTCTGAGAGTCTTCTTGGATTTCATCATAATAGCCCTGCAGAGCTTTATTGCTGCTTTCTATAAAGATATCTCTCTCTCCAGACATTTAGCCTATAATTCTCCTCATCCTCAAATGATTATAATAAAAACATGGGAAAGGACCAAGTTTGGAGAAGGTTACCTGAGTGGAAAAAGTTCCCTGAATGACAAAATTTCATTAATTTTGAGCTCAATCTCTTAAACTTATTTCTAATATTTATATCTTCAGGTCAATGAGTGGTCACTGAAAATACGGAAAGAAATGAGGGTGATTGATAGACAAATTAGAGGTCTGTATTCCCACACTTTTTTCTGAGTGAAAGTGGTAACATGTTAACCTTTTTCTAATTTGGTCAGTGATATAAAATTGCTCACATTTCTGCCATAAGTAATTAACTTACTTGTTGTGAGTTTAGCTTCTATATGTTTTATCCTAGAGTAGTCAGATTATTTCACATAGCTGCCTTTTTTGTATACTTCTCTGATTAAAGGGCAACTGAACTATGCACAACTTACACTCAGGTAGTCCAGTTAAATTCCTAAGTAGCCCTGACCACTCCCCTTGTTAAATTCTTCAAGGCGTATATTAGATATTGATGGCCATTAAGTTCTTCCAAAAATAAGCTAAAATATATGTATCAATATATTCTTGGAATTTTTTTTTGAAAAATTCAGATTAGACTTCACAGCTGAATATTAAGATCTAAGAGACCATGAGAAATGGTAGTTAAGATTGGACTAGGACTCGAGAGACTCAGTTTCAAGCTATTTTAACCATATGAAGTAATTCTATTTAAGTCTATGTACTTAACAGATTCATTATTAAGAGGATGAAATAAAGAGAAATCCCCATGTAAGCTATCTTGAACTCCTGGAAAAAGATGGAAGATGTCTCTTAACAAGCAAGAAAACATTGCTACTAAATCCCATTTCATATTTTTAGAAAAATTAAAGAGCGCTTTGATGAGGTGAAAGAATATAAGAAACGATTTTCAATATTAATGGTAAATCTTGTTGCTGATGTCACCTTAGTGACAAGAAAATATCACTTGTTTTTCCCATGTTAATGTGATATCAGGAAACATTCCTCTTTAAAATCCTGAAATAAACCCTTTTAAACCGTACTTACATTTTCTTGAATTCAGATATCCAGAGAGAAGAAGAAAAGGTAAAAAGATCAGTTAAAGATGCTGCAAAAAAGGGGCAAAAAGATGTGTGTATTGTCCTGGCCAAGGAAATGATCCGTTCACGCAAAGCTGTGAGTAAACTGTATGCTTCCAGGGCCCACATGAATTCAGTCCTGATGGGGATGAAGAATCAACTAGGTAAGATTATTTTGGGGATCAATAACCAGGGCCTCGCATATAGATATTAATAGAATTATTAATGAAATACATTAATTAAAATGTAATAAGGTTAATACATCAACTAATAAAACTAGCAATAGTGTTTTGAATAAAAAAATACTCCTCCTAAACTATGTGCACATGTGTTGTCCTGCAACAGAGTTGCCTTATTGGAGAGATAAGCAGCATATACATTTAATCAATAAATCTTGAGATGCCACTTGGGCTATTCTTTTTTCACATTATTAACTGGATTTTTGAAAGGATTTTTGATACACACATTTAGATGTTTTTCCAATTTTTAATGTTAGTTTGTCATACTGGAATTCAGAAGGGGTTTGTTTTCTACTGAATTGGAATTTACATTTTGTCGTCATAGATTATACAATTTGGAATGTTAAGGAAATTAGACTAAGCACCAATTAGAAAGATAGTACTTCTAATTCATAATGTGGCTTTTTTTAAATTTAATACATTTACATCACTTCCCATTAAAAAAAATTAAAAGTCAGTTTTACAATTCAAGAGAATAAGTTAAAACAATTTACACATACATTTTATACCACAGTTGAAAAATGCAAAATAAAATCAACAAGATAAATATCAGTAAATAAACGAAATGTAAACCAAGTAATTAAGCTAAAAGTAACAAGATGAACATACTATTGAAATACATGGGAGAATAAAAATATCTTTAGCACTGAAAAGATAGTAAGGATGGTACCAAACATATAATTAATGATAACATTCTAGTTTTGGGGGCGTTGAAATGTGTACCCGAGAGTTTAATACACTCTATATGTGGGGGGAAAAGGGTTCAGAAGCAGCCCAATTAATATCCTCAGCCAACTTGGTGTCAAAAAATAGATTCAATTGGGGTCTGAAATGTAATATTTTCTGTCAAAAAGGATAATTCTAGGTTTCAAAATAGTAAGTAGTAGTTATGTAAATTACAAATTTTATTTCTTGCTTAACAATCCATTTACTGATACAATAAATAATGTTAACACTGCTCATTTATTAACTACCATAGTTGTTGAAAACATTGAACATTAAAAGGGAAAAATAAACCATGTTTAGGACTTTATAGTTGCTTTGCATTATTGTCTTTATGAAATATTGTTTTACCTTGATTGTACAATTTAAAGTATTATAGAACAATTGGAAAAAGGCTGGAATTTTAAAGACATGATGTCCATATTCAATCTTATGGATTTTTATAAAATTAAGTTTTGAGGAAAAATATTACTCTTTTGTAATCTTGAGTATCCTCACTCCTGTCTGAATTAAATGTTTTATCTGGGTGGCCATGATAATCTCTGTGCCAATTGATTTTCCATTGATCTCAGTTTTATTTTAAATCTTCCTTGCCTTCTCTTGGCAGCTGTCCTGAGAGTAGCTGGTTCCCTGCAAAAGAGCACAGAAGTCATGAAAGCTATGCAAAATCTAGTAAAAATCCCTGAAATTCAGGCTACAATGAGAGAGCTGTCCAAAGAAATGATGAAGGTGAGTTTAAGAGTTTATTAAAGTATAATGGGTGTATCATTTACACATTTAAAATGTAACAAATTGTCTGAGAGATGCAAATAGATTTTGAATATGGATTCTCTATTTCATGGTCTCATCTGCCCTTTTCCTTTGTAGATTTAAGATCAGCTCAGAGCAAATGCTTGCCATATATTCCAGTCCATTGAATTGGTGAAGTTAGTTTAGATCTTTTAAAGGTGTGATTGGGTGGATTGGTTTCTTATTATCATGTATATATAAATAACAGTATGATCTAATTTCTGCACATCCTTTAGGCAGGTATCATAGAAGAAATGCTAGAGGACACTTTTGAAAGTATGGAAGACCAAGAAGAAATGGAAGAGGAAGCAGAAATAGAGATTGACAAAATTTTGTTTGAAATTACTGCTGGTGAGTGGGAGCATAAATGTCCATACAACTTTACTATGAATCACATTTTATTAATGGATATATAGCTCTTTTTTCTTTGTCATGCCAATACTTTGATTATTTTAGAAATTCATTTTTGGTTTTGTTAACTGAACTAAATTCTAAACTTAAACTAAATACTAGTATATACATATGATTTAAAACATTCTCTGCTTGTATTGAGTTTAATCGTTCTCTCAGCATTTACATTCTACAACAGGGGTCCTCAAACTACAGTCCGTGGGCAGTATACATCCCGTGAAGCCATTAATCCAGCCCGTGCAGGACCATGTGGCTGCCCCGCCTACATCGCCCTGGCCACCTGCCGGCTCGTTTTTGGCCGGCAGAGTGCTTCTGGAGGCCAGGGAGGTGAAACACAGGCTGTGTGGAGGCCTCACAGGACAACCTCAGAGCAGTCATGATCTAGCTCTGTCCTAGTTGTGGAGTCCTTGTTGCTCTCTGTGTTTAGTTGTTTTCTTGAAGATGTTTCATTACTCAACAACAGTGCTGGAAAGGAATGAGGTTTGCTCTCTGTTTATATGCAAAGGCTTCTTTGTGTGTGTGGTGGGAGTACTGTTTTGTTCTTGGTAGTTCCTTGATTAGGGATTATTTATTGTATGACTGTTAATCTGTTATTAATCCTGATGTTAATACCTGATTATCAGAATGATTGCAATCAACTATCAGAACAACAATCGCGCAAGAAAACAACTCAGAGAAGACCAATGACTCCACAGTTTACCCTGAGCTACATACATACTATTTGTCCTGGTTTTCAGATGTTCTTTTCTGTCTTCATAATATTCTTTGTCTTAATATTTTGTTCTCACATAATAAGTCCTTTCAGTTTGTTGGGATATAAGGGGCCTATTTAGGGAACCCATGGTCATGTTTTTTCAACTAATTTTTTTCAAGCTTCTTTGCTCAAATGCTCATGCGATCTTTACACCATTTGCTTATTTGGATAGTTGGGCTCATCCCGAGATCTCTTTAAATTTTAATTTTGAAGACTCATAGGCAATGATTTAGAATGAATTCATCATCATCATTGGTTCCTTTCAAACAAAGCGCATTGGGCAGCAAACTTCTTCCAGTGAATCTATCCACATATAATGAATTAATAATTTGAAATTTATTCTCAACTACCAAAACTTTAAGTTGTTGATAATGACAGGCTATAGTTCTAACGATAAAAATTGATGAACAGTTGTACACAGAACAAATTATATTAATGAGGGGAAATAACAGCTTTCAATAAAACAGATAATTCTGATCGTTCGTTGGTTTGCATCAAGTTCAGTCAGATTTTTACAAGTCTTGCATGCATAATTTTAGCTATTATAGTTTCTAAAGTTCCTTAGGTTGTTTTGCGTGGACATCTTAAGGCCCCTACTTTCTTTGTGTTGCCTGAAGCTCCCAAATGTATCTTCTGTAGTGGATAGTTTCATTGAAACTGGTCCATCAACAGAATGAGGTTGATGTTACCCCTTGAACAAAATTAAACAAGAACTATACTAGAAAAGTTTTTTCAGAATTTTTTAAATTCCACCTTTATTATTTTTATAATAAAGTAGTGGACATACTTCTTATACTCCTTTCCCCAAAACAATTCTGTGAGATGGGTTGGACTGAAAGTGAATGACTAATACATCCAGTCAGTTTTCCATGTCCAAGGCAGGACTAGAAGTCACTGTTTCCTGATTTCTAGCCTAGTGACTTAACCTTTAAACTAAACTGGGTTTAAAATGGTTCTTGTATATATACTCAACTGCTTGCTTTGATTTATTTCTGCAGGAGCCTTGGGCAAAGCACCTAGTAAGGTTACAGATGCCCTTCCAGAGCAGGAGCCTGAAGGGGCCACAGCAGCTGTTGTAGATGATGAAGAGGAAGATATTGAAGCTATGCAGTCAAGATTAGCTACTCTTCGTAGCTAAAGGAAAGCAGTTGCACAGCTGGATTCATCTCGCCATAGGCAATTCTGTCATGCCTTTATAATGTAAATCTTCCTAACAGAAGTTTTTCCTGTATATATTCTATTTTTTTGTGCGCTTATGTTGAGAAATATTTTTTTTAACCCCTTTTGCCACATCAATGTATGTCAGGTCAAAACATCTCTGGCATAATAAAAGAGAATCTAGTATATTGTCAAGCAAAATAAAATATGTATGATTTACCTATTATTTCCTCAAATGCATTTTTGGATTGCACATATACAGTAACAATAGTAATTGTACAGATTTTTAAAGAGCTAACTGGATTTTAATAAACAGCTTTTAATGCTTAATCACAATCTCAGCTGAGAGTTGCATTTCAAAGGAAAAATTATTTTTCTATCTTCATCTTTGGGCTGTTCCCGTTAAGGGTCACCACAGCAAATCTGTTTCCACCTAACTCTATCCTTGGCATCCTCTACTCTCACCCTAATTAATTTCATGTCCTCTTTTAGCACATCTGTATATCTCCTCTTCAGCCTTCCTCTTGATCTCTTGCCTGGCAGCTCCATCTGTAACATCCTTCTACCAATATAACTACTCTCCCTTCTCTGCACATGTCCAAACCATCTCAATCTGGCATCTCTGACCGTGTCCCCAAAACGGCTGACCTGAGGTGTCCCTCTGATGTGCTCATTCCTAATCCTGTCCGTCCTGGTCACTCCTAAAGAGAACCTCAACATCCTCATCTCTGCTACCTCCCCATCTCTGCCTGTTGACTTTTCCTCACTATAGTCTACAGCTACAGTCTCTAACCCATACAGCATAGCTGGTCTTACTACTGTCTTGTACATCTTTCCTTTGATTCTTGCTGACACTCTTCTGTCACACACCTCTGACACCTTTCTCCACCCATTACAACGTGCCTGTACTTGCCTCTTCACCTCTTTTCCACACTCCCCGTCGCATTGGACTGTTGACCTCAAATACTTAAACTCCTGCACCTTCTTGACCTCAGCCTCCTGTAATCTCACTGTTCCACTTCCCTCCCTCTCATTTACACAGATATATTCTATCTTAGTATGATCGACTTTCATTCCTCTTCTTTCCAGAACATACCTCCACCTTTCCAGGTGTTCCTCCATCTGCTCTCACTACAGATCATACTGTCATCCGGAAACATCATTGTCCATGGGGGTTCCTGTATGACCTCATCTGTCAACCTGTCCATCACCATAGCAAATAAGAGGGGACTCATAGCCGATTTTGATGTGACGCCACCTCTACCTTGAATTCTTCTGTCTGACTTACAGCACATCTCACTACTGTCGTACTCCTCATACATATCCTGAATTACTCTGATGTATTTCTCTGCCACTCCTGACATCCTCATACAGTACCATAGCTCCTCTCTTAGCACTCTGTCATATGCTTTCTCTAAATCCACAAAGATGTAATGCAGCTCCTTCTGATATCTCTGTACTTCTCTATTAATATTCTCAGAGCAAAAATTGCATCAGTAATGCTCTTTCTGGGCATGAAGCCATACTGCTCATAGATATCCACTTCCTTTCTTAGCCTAGCTTCCACTACTCTTTCCCACAGCTTCATTGTGTACTGTAATTTATCAACTTTATACCTCTGTAATTGCTAAACTCTGCGCATCACCCTTGTTCTTAAAGATCAGCACTAGAACACTTCTCCATTCCTCATGCATCTTCTCACACTCTAAAATCCTGTTGAACAAACTAGATAGAAACTCCACCACTGTTTCTCCTAGACATTTCCACACCTCAGGTATGTCATCCAGACCAACAGCCTTTCCACTCTTCATTCTCCTCAGAGCCTTCCTCACCTCATTCTTACTAATCTTTGCTACTTCCTGCTCTACAATCTTCCCCTCTTCTTTCCCTCTCATTTTCTTCATCAGTTCCTCAAAATACTCCTATCTTCTGACACACCTAGCACCTTCCTACCTGTCTCCATGATCACTTCTGCTGTAGTTTCCCAGTTATCTTTATCTTTCTATAAAGAACTAAAAAGAAGAAACTGCCTAGACTTACAGTCTCCAACATGGTACTTAGAAGCACCAATATGCCTACAGATACTTTTCTTTGCATCTGCCAAAGTTCTTGACTCAATTAACATTTTATATATCATGCTATTAGAATGGAATCAATGTTTTTGTTCTAATTTTAAATTTAGGGTAGCATAGTGCAAGATTCAGACTTTAAGCATTATCTGTAACTTTCCTAGAAATAAAAATGATGCTCTACTGATTATTGACAATATTTACTACTAAACAAAAATGGGTGACTCCTGGGAGTGTCTTGCATGACAGGAGTCCCCAAACTCTCCAGCACATCAATCCCTTCATAAAGTTTTAGATTATTCATCAACCTTCCAACATTTATTATATAAAAACTAATAGTGGCACCATTTAACTAATAGGCAGCCATTTTGCAAGGGTGGCAACAGCATGTTCCCAGTTCTCACCAATAACTAAAACTTGGAGCAGGTAAATGGGAGGGGATTTATTAACTGAGTTAACACATTGCCTTTGCCATGTTCTGCTTAGATTTGATTGTGCATATTATATGGATTTAGTAGGGAAGGGCCTGTTTTATATTCAAAAACTACAGATCACTTTTAAAAAAGGCCTTTGATATATAAGAGAGTAGTCAGTAGGATAATGTTGTTGGTGGACAAGGGACACATATATTCTGGCATTATAGCATTGAATGATTCCAGGGAAGTATGTTGTCAGAAGAACAATTTGGGGTTCCAACTTGAGCCATGGTTGTGCAAGAATAAATTTAAAATGAGATCTAGACAGCTGTGAGGAAGAAAACAATTTATTCCTAAAAGCAAAGGGTTTGCCTTTTAGAGGCAGTTGCAGAAAAATGAGATATTGCAACAATTTTTATAGGAAATCTTGTCATGGGTGTGGAAATGTCTACATGCTGATTCCAGGGTGGCTGTGTGTGTGTGTGTGTGTGA
>JAEANM010001404.1:11672-28054 GCA_017656035.1 Myanophis thanlyinensis
AGAGAGAGAGAGAGAGAGAGAGAGAGATGTTGATTCTTGTAAACATGTAATTCCAATGAGAGTCTTAATTTAATTAACTCTTATTTGTATTTATAGACCTTATCATTTGATATGTGGATTAGGGTAACTTATTGGTACTGAGGAAGTTTTGAGTAAAAGATTTCACCCCAATTTGTTATTTTTATTTGATTAACTTAGATTCAGTTTGGCTGACAATTATCTAGAGGAGACACTGATTCTCAGACCATTGTGAATTCTGTTAATATTTTAAGGGAAGACAGAAATAATATATATATTGATATAAAACTTCTCACTGTGCAGTTGAAATAAGTGCGTTAAGCATAACATGGATTCATTGCCATCAGCCATTCGGTTGTGTCCAACCTTGAATCATTCTCTGGATCAACACTCTCCATGCCCCTTGGTCTCACACCGCCTCCTTCAGATCTGCCCAGATCATCCTGGTGTCGTCCTTTATAGTGTCCAGTCAGTGGGTAGTAGGCAACCCTTTCTCCTTTTTCCTTTGATCACTCCCAGCATGATTGACAGTTTGTATGACATGCCCAAACTAAATTACAGCATTTGCCGATCTTGATTTCTACTGATATTTTTCATGAGGTTTTGTCTAGGACTTCTTTGTGATTTTTGCAGTCCATGGAATGCATAATAGTTCTCCAAAATCATAATTTAAAGGCATCCACCTTCCTCCTATCTCCCTTTTTCAGAGTCAAAGTTTATCAGCCATAAACAGCAATTGGAAAAATTTATTGCATATTTATTGCAATTAATTAAAATTATTGCATATAATTTTATTGCATAACATGGGTTATATTAACATTCTAAACAAGTAATGTGATGAAAGAATATAGAGCCACCCCCATTATTCCCCCACTCAAATTTTCTTTTAACTTTTAAACTATGGAGATTCTCAGTCATCCAGGTCATAATTGTTCCAAAGGTGTTTTTCAGACGGCAACTGGTTGTTTTTTCTTTGAAGACATTTCACTTCTCATCTAAGAAGCTTCTTCAACTCTGACTGAGTGGTGGGAAATGGAAGGATTTATATTCCTAGCAGACTGCTGGTTATTTGCATTCTTATAGAGAGCCATTGCAGACTACAGGAACCATTTGCACTTCAGTTTGAGATGCAGGAAACACAGACTCATCCACAACAGCCCGTGCATGTCTTCAGAAAAATATCCTGCAGCCAAGAAGGCTTCAAACCCATTTACACTACTCAGGTGACCCTAAGGACACAGATAAATCTCCAAATGACCTCAAAGAAACTCTAAAAGAATGCAAAAGACCAGCTGTCTGCTAGGAATATTTCTAAATATGTGGAATTAAATAACATTAACAATGGTAAAATCTTTGAAGAATTTTGTCTTAGATATTATAAAATGTATCCAAATCCCATTAAGTTTGTGGGAAAAAATATTAAAATGAATATCGCTTCAATTCCTGCAATCATTCTTTATATGTTTTAACTTCATTTTTCTGTGTCTGCACTCTTTCCAGAGACTGAACATCTTTTTAACATTGTCGCAACCAAAATTGGATGCAGTATTCCAAGTGTGGTCCTACCAAGGCAATATAAAGTGGTATTAACACTTCACGTGATCTGATTCTACCCTCTAGTAATGTAGTTGATTTGTGTGGTACACTGATTCATTTACAACATATGGTTGTATGTTGTAGCCTGCACCAAGACTGGCCGATGATCCTTTTTAAAAATTAGTATCCTTGACCGCTGACTACTTTGCTATTTGGATTTTGAACTCTCTTAAGGCAAGCTGGTTGGACTTTGATGATTTGTTTTTTTCCACTGTGTGAACATACACACATTTCCTTTGCTGTTTATTTGCTTCATAGATTTCTCAGTAAAGTCTGACATCTGTGTATGGCCTGAGAGAAGACAGAAGGATCTAAGAGGCTATCAAGTCCAATCTCCTGCACACTGCAGTGTTTCTGAAATGGTTGTTACAAGTTTCACACAGGACTGGTAATTGGTAATACATTTCCACCATTTAATAAAATAAAATAGGAATCCATATCTACTCATCACTTGCTTAAGAAATTAATTTGAATCATATCAAAAGTTTTTTTTCAGCATCTAAAGATAACAATAGAGTCAATTCTGTTTTGAACTATATCCGAGATAGCCGTTAATAAATGAGAATTATCTGATCCCTGTACTGAAAAGGATGAGTTACATTTTATAAGATCTTTTGCCAATATAGGTAGTCCTTGCTTACTGTATTTGTTCAGCAACCATTCAAAATTCTGACAGCCCTGAAAAAGGAGATTTATAAGTGGTCCTTGAAGACCCGGCCATTAGAGCACCCCTGTTATCACACAATTGCAAACTGGGTGCACGGAAACTGGCTCACATTTATGAAGGTTGCAGTCTCCCAGAATCACATGACCTTTTATGACCTTTTTTGTTGGCTTCCCACAAGCAAGTCAATGGGGAAGCTGGCAGGGAAAGTCACAATTTGCTCCAGTAATTCACTTGCACCCTCACCTGCTTAGTAGCAAGCATGCCCAGGCTCACCAAGCTCATGCCTCACATACCCAAGCACACCCAGTAGCAGGTATCCCTGACCTCATACTTCATTGATCACTCATGCAGCCTCCACTGCCTGCCAACAGCCATTACCAGCATCACCAGTTGTGGTTGATTGCAATCATGTGACAGCTACAATGTTTTGTTTTTGTAGGCTTCTAGCCTTTTTGGTCTACAAAAAAAACCTCATAGGAATGAATGGACTTGCTTTATGACCACCTTGTTCATTTTATGTCCATCACAAAAAAAGTTCATGAAATTGAGCTGGTCATGTTGGATACCTTGATTTAACACAGTCATGATTGATGACAGAAATTCTAGATTCCATTGTATTTCATTAAGTCAAAACCTACCCGTAGTAAAAACTGATTTCTTGTGAAAGCATGATTTCACCATGGAAACCCTGGGCAATTGTATTTGCATATTATTTAGTGTAAATTTAGGTTGCTTTCTATTAAAGGATCTTCACGCAATCATTTTCCTAGTGAGGCAGTACATATGATTAAATGTTTATGATTTACAGTTGCAAAATAAATACAATTGTTTTGTATCAAATACAGTTGTTTTCTTACCAATTGCTAGGTGAAGAACAAATATTTGGAAATTATTATTTCCATGTAGCTTTTCCCTAAATCATCATATTTCATCTTGATTTGGCAGTTGGGGCATTAGTTGGCTAACAAAAATAATTAAAGGTAGTTCTGAATTTGGGGGCTATACCAGTAGTCATTTATGAATTTTGGAAGGAGTGGTCCAAGTAGATAGGATGAGCTCTGTATTGGCAGATTAGAACCCACCTGTCAGATTTCCTATGAAATTTGCAAACTAAATAAAAAAAATTTCTGCCCAGGGCATTGAAAGTTTTTCAAAGAATAAAGGCAACTAATAAGCAATTAATTAAATCACTGAACACAAACAATGCAAACACAAACACAAGCATGTAAAAGTGCTATAATTACAGAACTAATATTTCTCTTAATAAAAGTGTAAATGCTAAATAAAAGATTAGTAAAAGTAAAGGAATAAATTGGAACTAGACCCAGGAAAATAAGGTCTGCCAAAGCCCTTCCAGTTCATTTCCCACCCAGCCAAAATCCTCCATATGTTTACTACTGGATAGTTATGTCCCCTAACCAGAGGTGGGATTCAACCGGTTCGTGCCTATTTGCTAGAACCTGTAGTTAATTTTCTATGCAGTTCAGAGAACCAGTTGTTAGAAGAAATCTCCTTTTGTTTTTTTTCTATTTACAGAGTTAATCTGTAAGGAAGGCAGGAAAAAAACATTCTGCTGTTGTTTCTAGCCTAATTTTATTGCCTTGCTTACTGAAACTGACTCTCCCCCTTATTACATTGTAACATCTAAAGGCTCTTGCCTGACTCAGAGAAGTTTTTTTTTCTTCTTGTTTTCCTTTGCTAGTACTTTGCTGGGGCTTGACTTTCGTAAAGGGGAAGGGTTGTTTTAAGACTTTTACACTGCTGTTGGGAGGAAATACTTCCCCATTGGAGTTCTTCCAGCCAGGATGCAAGGACCAGCACTTCGAAGAAATAATTAAATAATGAAGCAGAGAAGCAACTTTTAATGACTGGGAACCAAGATGAATGACATTCAGCAAGGCTTCTTGGCTAGCTAGAAAAATTGACATTCAAATGTGAGTTTATGTATTCTTTCTGACTTTTAGTCTAAAACTGTTTTTTGGTGAAGTTTATTTCTGTGCTTGGTGATGTTTAATCCTGTGTTTATTGATGGGATAATTTTCCCTATTCATCTTTCTTTGGAAGGAAAAAGGTTAATCTCTGTTCCTGGAAAGAAGCAGCATTCAGAAATCTGGCTAGTTCCTGTATCTATTTGTTTTGGTGATTGGTTTAACAAGCAGCAACTATTGTGTTTGCTCCTTTGCTTCATTCTAGCGTTAATTGCTTTCTTTGTAGTTAGGCTTATCTCAAGTATTTACACTTGAGCTTTCTTGGGGTGTAAGCTCTGGCAATGAGTTTTAGTTTTAAAAGGATTTAAACTGTTGTGATTTAATTATTTGTATTGTGTTTAAATTTTTTCCTGCCTCATGGGTTTCTTTTTCTATCTGGAGAGTGGGTCTTCCTTCACTGCTTTAGTGGTTTTTGGCGCTGACCTTTTGGGGGGGTACTTCCAAGAGGTGGGATGCAAGCTTGACTTTTATTTTTTTATTGCCTTTCTTGGGAGCATGTAGTCTTTCCTTAAATCTGGATGATTTCCTTAGGATATCTTGTGACGTGAGTGAGACTAGCTGGTATCTTTAAGTGGTACAAATGGATCCAAGGATTGCTTCTCCTGGGTGTGCTTTTTCTGGAGAGATTAAATGATCTCTTTGCTAAAGGGTTTTACTTTATGAGCAAGAGTTGGTTGTTGATAGTTATCATTGCATTTTAACTATTTTAATTCCTCAAGGTGCTCTGGCACCCTGCCTGATTTGTAACTTTGACTTGCAGGTATTTCTAGTCTAATGACTGGTACTTAGGATAGCTTTTTGCAAGCAAAGAAGGTTTTTGTATTTTTGTATAGGTAATCCTTGATTTACAACAATTCATTTAGTAACCATTCAAAGTTACAATGACACTGAAAATAGGGACTTATGACTGTTTTTCTCACTTAACAACCATTGCAGCATTCCCATGATCATGAGAGGCTGGGCAAGGTGAAGCGCCCCTCGACATGAGTGACATAGAGTGGGACATGTCTACATAGTCACATAGCCCACAGAACTGGTAGTAAAAAAAATTGAATCCCACCACTGCCCTTAACCCAGTGTTTCTCAACCTCAGCGGCTGGGGAATTTTGTAACTTGATGCCTACACCTTAAAATTTCTGAGATTGAAAAATAATCCTAACAGATGGAGCCCCACAATTGAGAAATGTCCTGATCCCCACATAGCCAACAGCTTTAGCGTTGTGTCAGCAGCAGGACAAAGGCTATATAGCCACTTGTGTTATTCCCCCCTCCCCAGCACTACGGTTGAGTGAAAAACCATCGTTGGCAAGACAGGCCAAGAAAACACCTTTCCAAATCCTGAATTGGGATACATGTCTTCGTAACACACATGGTGCTCGATGGCTTCTGCCTTTGGATTCCGGCCACCACCACTGCTGCCGCCACCAGGAAACAGAGGTGCAGAGGAATTGGAAAAGAAACAGGATGACCCAGCAACCATCACCTGGATCAGGTTGCACGTCCCTGAGCTTTGTAGCTGCTGGACTGAAGGGCTGCAGAAGAACATAGACAGCAGACTCGGAGGTGACGTTAGAGAAGTGCTCTGTCTTGGAAGTTCGGGAGTGTAGTACCAGTGTCAAAGGAAAAAGGCCTTAAAAGCCAGCAGAAGTAACAGAAGCCATCCCAGTGGGCATTCGCCCTGGCAGAAGCCATGGAAGACTCCAAGCGCTGCTTTGCCAAAATTTTATGGAAGCCAGGTCTGGACTGGAAGGAGCATCTCTTGGAATACAGGTTTCTCCAACCATACAAACATCATCAATTGTGGAGAAAGCATGTATAGGTTTGGTGAGGATACGCTGAAAGATCTGGCTAGGCTTCTTGGAATATCACTTGCCCCCCAAATGGAACAAGAAAGACTTCAGAAACTCAGATGAACATCTCAAGATACTAAACAAATATTGTACAATACATACACATTATGATACAATCATGACAAAAATACTTTCAATATTATCATATACAATATTTACAACCCAGGGCTCTGCCATCTGATTTTTCTAATAAGATTTACAACAGGATAGACCAGGAGCCAGTCATTCTGGCTCAGGAATTCTGGGAGTTGAAGTCCACAAGTCATGAAGGAGCCGTAATTACCCACCCCTGGGATAGACTCATCCCTAAAACTTTTTGCACCTCTCTCCTGAGGATTGCACAAGCAAAACTTGAGGATGGAAGTCTGAAATAAAAGGAACACATCTGGCAGCAGATTGTTCAGTGCCTGGAAGAATAATGCGGAAGTTTAGCTGGCACCCTGGAGACCATGATTATTAAAGGAACACGTCATTTTCCAAATTTCCTCTTTGGAGTTTTGAAATCAAGTTAGTTATAACTGCTCTCAGAAAATGACTACCGGTATTATCTAGCCCTGGCTTTGTGCATGTGTGTTTTTCTGTATGAGTGTGTTTAATAATTTTTAAGCAGCTGCCAGAGAAAAGTATGGGGCAGTCACAATATGTATAGTTGTCAGAAAGCAAAGTGATGAGCTTGTTCCCTGTCATTACATATAATCTTCAATTTTAATAAAACATGTCATGCCACTTACATGATTAACTTCCTACCTACTGACCACATGGCTTTTTTTCCTGCTGAAATGGTTGGTAGGGTTGTACCATGAACCTGCTGTCTTTTACAAGTAGATATGCATGCTGTAGTTTCAGTAGTAATGGTTGTAGGCACTAAAAAGTTTTTAGTGTAGTGCTGAACTAATGCAGAGAGAAAATAGGCACATTTTACTGCAGTGATTATGAATGACTATGAAAATAACTTCACTAAGAACAATGTACAGACTGACTTTGGTCGCAACAGGAAAGGAAAAATCCTAGGAGAAAAAAGCCACTGTCTGAAGCTATGGATGGATGGCCACTTTGAAAGTGATGTATAAATGCAATTTTAATGCTTTACAATGGCTTGGTAAACTATGACCTAGCATAAAACCCCCAAAAGATTATAGTACTTGACTTATCTCTGAGAAGCATATAATAGCAACTTCCATGTGTAGCTGAAAAATGTGTAGGTAGTAAGCGGTAAAGTTCGTTCAACAAACCAAGCTTAAAACAACTTATAGTTTTGTATAATGCTGATGATTGATCTCAGTCAGGCACATCAGTTGCTTCGGAATGGCCACGTGCTGCAGTCATGAAAGCAAAGGGGCTGCTTGTTTTCGTCGCCCATCTCCAATTCGGGCAAAGGGTGGTAATCTGAGGACCGACCACTTGAGCGACGCGCCTTTTCTCAAAGGAAGAGGCATACCAGGGGAACAGACAGAGATCCCGAGAACAGGTGCTAAAGCTATCCCAGCCTTGCGAGCGAAGTTAAGATCCCACGTCTCAAGCGAGTGAATGCTTCTGTTTCCGGCCGCTCCCTAGTGAGGCTGCGCGCTGGATGCCGAATGGCTGAGACGCCTGCTCTGCTCATTCTAGCGACTGCGGAGTGACAGACTAGAGACCGGGGGAAATCCTTTCCCCCTGTCTTGCTTTCACCGGAGCCTTGTAGCGCCATGGTTTCTTGGATCATCTCTAGGCTAGTGGTGTGAGTACCAACTTTGGGTGGGCCTCGCCCTGCGGGTTTCCCTGATGAGCGTTTTTTTTGCACAGTGAAAACGCCGTGGTGCCTTTGGGGTCTGCCCGTTTGTATGCGCATGTAGCTTTCATCGAATGCGACGGCTAATAATATCTGCTCAGGCACACCAGCCTTCTAAATTTAGCGGTTCGTGCGCTGTTGCCCGACTCTGGTTTTCTTATGTTGAGTAGCATTGGAGACCCGTGTATGTCTTAAAGCAGATTTTTTATTCGAGCGGAATGTGTACTATAATGGTTTGAAATAGCGACTGGCTGCTCTTACCTTAAATTTAGCCATATGCGCAGAAAGAGGTAGAGGGATCCGCTTGAAGCTGCAACAGAAGAATGGGGCTTCTAGGTATTCCCTTTTGGCAAATGCCACCGGGTCCAGGGAGATGGGGGGAAAGCGAGTCTTGAAAAAGGGCAGGGTAAACCGCCGCTTTGTTATTAGCATTATCTATTTCTGTCTCATCTTCTCACCTGCCAGAGGGCGCTATCTGGAACGCTCCTTGAGCAATAGGAGTAGGAGAAAGTCTGAATTTTTTATCTTGTAAATTAGTGCTCGCTATACAAAATGCATGAGGTTTTCTCTCTTAACAAAAAAGAACCGACGTCGAGGACGCCTAAGTCTAGGAGGAGAAATTGAAGGGCGTCGACTTTGGGAGGGGGAGCTGCTATTTCATGGAAGGTGGGAGACATGCTGCAAATTTGGGCATTCTCTCTAGGAAACAAACAATGGAAACCATTTCCATAAAACCGTCCAAAACTAAGACTTTTTTTAGGAAAAACAGGCAGCAGAAAAAGAAATGACCCATGTAAAGGAAAAGAATTTGTGCACCTAATTTGTCAAACAAACAAACACCACAGAGAGTCAATTTTTCTTGTAGAAATGGAAGGCTTCTGAAGGCTTACTGAAATTCTGAGGACTTTTTGATGTTGAAGGTCCAATGTGTTTGTTTGTTTGTTTGTACTAGATTGATTGAGCACCTCCCTCAACTTGATATCCTTCTAGACATAAATGCTAGCTAGGGTGATGGGAGTTGGAGTCCAATTCACCCAAAGGGCTTGGGGAAGATTAGTGGAATTAGCTCTCTCTCTTCAATAAAGAGCTAGAGAAGCTGCCCAGCAGTTTCAGAAACAGTAGGATGGTGAGATTGATTTTTTTATTTCCTCTCTGAAAAAGTCAAGAGCCTTTCAATGACAGTTATACATTTTAGTGACAAAGCATTCCAAAGGCTGCAGAAAAGAAGCTGGCAAGTTCTACTGATATATCTGCAGCTGCTACTTTGTGGTTGACTGTGCATTTTATTAGAGTGAACCATATTAAAAAAATACACCTATTTTTAAACAATAGGAATGTTTTGCTGTTCTTTGATTTAAACAATATGATGACATTTCAGTTGTTGCTGCAAAGCTGTTTTCTCCCTGTTTCCTCCTTCCCCCAAATTTTACATAGTATTGCTGTTTAACATTAACAAATACTATTGCTGCATCTTTCTGGTTTACTTTCTGGTTTGATTTGTTTTTAAAACTCAGGCTCACTTTACAACATCTGGAAGATGTAGGTACATTAGTGGGGTTGTTTTTCCCCTTCCAAGAAGGCTGCTTGAAAACATGTGAGTTGATAATGGAGTTCTGAGAAACAAAGGCAAACCAAAGAAAGATTGTAATCATGAGATCTTTTCTGCAAATTCTACATGTAGGGAAGAAGGAGCATTACATGCGCTTTATCATTCTTTGTTAGATACAATTGACTGAAAGAAAATGTATCCTTGTTTTGAAGGATTCTCTTGATTATGCAAAATTCTCTTGATTATGAGAATTCAGCATTCTCTTGATTATGCAAAATAGCTTGAAGTATAAGAACAATGCAGGGGAATCTAGATCAATCCTTTTTTACTTCAAAGGGCTTCCATGAGGTTCCTGCAAATAGAGGAGCATATAGCATTTGCCCAAATGTGAGTCTACATACATTTACTTTCCTCCTCCTGAGCATCTTACAGCTATGTGGACATCAGTTCCCAAAGTGAAAAAAGGCCGTGCTGCTTGGAGCATTTTGAAACCGAAGTGAAGCGATCCTCTTTTTCGAGGGCTGGAGTATTCTATTTGGCATTGCCAGATGGCATATAGAAAGTCCCTTGACACTTTATAGATTATGTCAGATGAACCATATTGCACTTTCTTTACATAAGAATTTTCAGTATCTCAAAATGTATAAAAAATAGGGAGAATTTGGAGGCAATATCACTTTCATTGTTAGAATAGATTATTAATATATTGCTGCCACAATAATATAAAAATACAGACTTCATCAATCCAATGTTATTGAAATTCAGTAGTCCTGGAAATGACTTCATATATTGGCAATGATATATTGTTTATGGATCCATTAACTTATTTTTTATCTTATTTGTAATCTTTTATTATTTTTACAAATACCTCTAAACATAGCTGACATATCTTCCTCCTATTTTCTCCACAGCAACAATCCTGTTAGGTGGCCTGGGCTAAGAAAGAGTGATTGGCCCATAGTCACCCCCCTGGCTTTCATAGCTAAGGCAGGACTTGAATTCACAGTCTCCCACTTTTTAGCCTGATGCCTTAACCACTAGATCAAACTGGCTCTCTGTTTAGAAAATATTTTTATTTAGAGAATATTTTCTATTTAGCTAATATTTTCATATTTAAAAGATGTTCTCTCTCTCTGTCTTTTAAAAAATGTTATCCTCTTAATATGCATGTGTTCAGGCCATGCATTTTAGTGTCATAGTTGCCTACAGAGGCATTCAGTGATAGATGGGAGGTTAAAATAGTGAAAAGTGAAAGAAGTGAGCTGTAGCTTTCTTTTACAATCTAATACAAATATTTTTCTCTCAACCAATAGCTCTAAATTTGGTGGTGGGGAGATGGAATATGGCTATGTTTGTTTTAAAATAATTGCCTTCACAACATCAGAACTGGGAAGGCCTGTTTCAAATATACTGACTGAAGCATTTGAATGTGCAATGTACCTCCTATTTATCAGAGCTATGCTACAGAAATGAGTGGCTATAGAAATGAGTGAGAAAATAAAGATAATATGTCAATCCTGACTATTGCCGTCTTTCTGAAACTTTATATTATATTTTGGAAAAAGACAATAGCTTCATTAATATATCAAAGATGCTTTTTCTACAAAAGGCAACTGGACTTTTTTTTCTCCTTGAGGAAGAAAAAGGAAATGTTTCCCTTGAACACAACAGGAACATCATGAGGTAAATTAGAGCACACACAGCAGAGGAAAAAAAGTGGGAAACAAGAAAACTCCCCGTTTCCACTCATAGCAACCAATCACCGCTTAGATTGCCTCATGCAGTGGTCAGCTGTCTTCAACCAGTTTACCATGTTTTCTTGAAAATAAAACCTACTCTGAAAATAAGACCTACTCTGATTTGTATACATGTGTGCCTAATATACACCCTACTCAAAAATAAGCCCTAGTGAAGATAGTCATCAGCCTGGGGGTACGGGTAGGCATGGCCAGCACCGGAGGCAGTGGGAGGGGCAATAATGTCCAGGAGCAGCAGCAGCTGGCATGGCATAGCACAGGTGAGTTGATCCAAGCAGCAGGCAGAGGCAGAGGTGAGGGGGTAGGCAGGCAATCCAGACATGCTTAGTGGGCTGCAGGAAAGCTGAGAGTTGGTGGGCAGGAGTGGGCATGTGGTTGGGGGAGGCTTATCTTCATGTGACACCAGTAGCAGACAGAGGTAGAGGTGTGGGGGAGAGGCAGGTGATCCTGACATTGCATGGACTTCAGGCAAGCCAAGAGACATGAAGATGAGCCCCCCATGGTCAGACGCTCCCTCTCCGTCCCACTGTCTCTTGGTTTGCCTGTGGCTCATATGTTGCATACAAATTGGGTACCTCCCCATGCCTCTGCCTCTGTTAGATACTGGTGCCACTGCACAAAGACAAACCTCTCCTCAGGCTCACCAACTCTCAGCTTTCCTGTGGCCCAAGCAACATGTCTGGATTGCATGCCTCCCTCCCCCCCCACCACACCTCTGTTGCTGTTTGCTGCTCAGACAGGTAATCAAATCACCAGCACTGCACTTCTCTGACATTACAATATTTCAGATCAACATGCTTGCTTCTGCTTTTTACTTTCTCACCCGTTGCTTTCTGTGTACATGTCACACTATCTTCAATCACTGGTATAGCTCTTTTCACTTCAATATCCAAATTCTTCAACAATTGCATATTTTCTTCTTTTGACTTACAACATACATCTTTGTTGTAGTTTATTTCTACTCCTGAATAGTTATTTATTTCTACCCTTAAATAGGCTCCACATTTCTTCTGCTCTGCTATATGCAAATTCAATATCTTGATAATTTCAAGGCCCATTAAAAATGTTCTATACTTTCACCACATCAACTGTGAATCTTTCTGGAGAAGTAAACATTTGTTTACTCTTTCAAACCTGCTTGGAATAAACTGGACCTCACTTTCTAAACATTTCTCTAAGCTCTACTCAGACCTTGAGCTAATCCCTGGTTTTTGTTTAGTGTACCTGTATGGATGCTGAGCCACTGGAGACCTCTGATGACTTCTTCTTTTGGCTGTTCCCATTAGGGGTTGCCACAGTGAATCATCTATTTACACCTAACTTTATCCTCAGCATTCTCTATTCTCACCTCAATTAACTTCATGTCCTCTCTTAGCACATCCATATATCTCCTCTTTGGTCTTCCTCTTGACCTCTTGCCTGGCAGCTCCATCTCCAACATCCTTCTACTGATATAACCACTATCCCTCCTCTGCACATGACCAAACCATCCCAATCTGGCTCTCTGATCTTGTCCCCAAAACAGCTGAGCTGAGCTGTTCCTCCAATATGCTCATTCCTAATCCTGTCCATCCTGGTCACTCCTAAACAGAACCTCAAAATCCTTACCTCTGCTACCTCCATCTCTGCTTCTTGCCTTTTCCTCACTGCTACAGTCTCTAACCCATACAGCATAGCTGGTCTCACTACTGTCTTGTACACCTTTCCTTTGATTCTTGCTGACAATCTTCTGTCACACAACACTCCTGACACCTTTTTCCACCCATTCCAACCTGCCTGCACTAATTTCTTCACCTTTTTTCCACATTCCCCATCACACTGGACTGTTAACTCCAAATCCTTAAACTCCTGCACCTTCTTGATCTCAGCTCCCTGTAACCTCACTGTTCCACTTCTCTCCTTCTCGTTTACACACATGTATTCTTTCTTACTACAAGTATGTATACATAAAACATGTATTCTTTCCTCTTCTTTCCAGAGCATACCTCCACTTTTCCAGGTGTTCCTCATCTGTTCTCTCTTCTCACTACAGACCACAATGTCATCCTCAAAAATCATTGTCCATGGGGATTCCTGTCTGACCTCATCTGTCAAACTGTCCATCACCACAGCAAACAAGAAGGGACTCAGAGCCGATTCTTGATGTAGCCCCACCTCCACCTTGAACTCCTCTGTCTGACCTATAGCACATCTCACTACTGTTGTACTCCTCTCATACATATCCTGAACTACTTTGATGTACTTCTCTGCCACTCCTGACATCCTCATACAGTACCATAGCTCCTCTCTCAGCACTCTTGTCATACACTTTTTTTAAATCCACAAAGATGCAATGCAGCTCCTTCTGACCATCTCTATACTTTTCTATTAACATTCTCAGAGCAAAAATTGCATCAGTAGTGCTCTTTCTGGACATGAAGCCATACTGCTGCTTTTAGATATCCACATCCTTTTTTTAGCCTAGCTCCCACTACTCTTTCCCATAGCTTCATTGTTTAGCTTATCAACTTTATATCTCTGTAGTTGCTACAACTCTGTACATCACCATTGTTCTTAAAGATCGGCACTAGAACACTTCTCCTCCATTCCTAATTTATCTTCTTACTCTCTAAAATCCTGTTGAACAAACTAGATAGAAACTCCACTGCTGTCTCTCCTAGCCATTTCTACATCTCCACACATATGTCATCTGGACCAACAGCCTTTCCACTCTTCATTCTCCTCAGAGCCTTCCTCACCTCCTCCTTTCTAATCTTTGCTACTTCCTGCTCTACAATATTCCCCTCTTCCCCTCTTCTTTCCCTCTCATTTTCCTCATTCATCAATTCCTCAAAATATTATTTCCATCTTCTCTGCACACTCTCCTCACTTGTCAGCACTTTTCCATCTCTGCCTTTAATCACCCTTATCTGATGCATATCCTTCCCATCTTTATCTCTCTGTCTCGCTAATCTGTACAAATCCTTCTCACCTTCCCTCATGTCTAACCTGGCATACAACTCATCATATGCTTTCTGTTTGGTCATTTTCACCTCCCTCTTCACTCTACACTGCAATTTTTTGTATTCTGTCTACTGTCTTCAGTCCTTTCTACGTCCCACTTCTTTTTAGCTAGCCTCTTCCTCTGGATGCTGTTCTGTACTTCCTCATTCCACCACCATTTCCTTATCTTCTTTCCTCCTTCCAGATGACACACCTAGCACCTTCCTACCTTTCTCCCTGATCACTTCTGCTGTAGTTCCCCAGTCATCTGGGAATTCTTCCTGTCCACCCAAAGCCTGTCTCAATTCTGTCTGAATTCCTCACAACATTCTTCCTTTTGCAATTTCCACCACTTGGTCTTTTCTATCTTTCCTCTCCTCTTCATCCTGACTGTCAGAGTCATCCTACACACCACCATTTGATGCTCTCTGGCTACACTTACCATCACTTTGCAGTCATTAATCTTGTTAAGGAAAGTCCCCTGTTGGGAGAACGAGTGCAATCAGTGAAGTGTAATGAGAATGGTGTTGTAGAATACACAAACCAGCATACAGAGACATTGAATTGTAAAAAATAGGATTTTACTTCCGTGGGAATAGAGGTATGAAAAGTCCATCAATCAATCCGAATTCATACACAGTTAAGACAGTCAGTTGTCATCTTCAGCAGTTCAGGGATAAATTCAAAAATACAGTCCTGTATCAAACAGTTCGGTACACAAAGCTTGCAAACAGTAGCAAAACTCACAGTAAATCCACACTGGTTAATACATGGCATTTCTGCAACCAACAACAACCCAGAAACAACCAGTAACCAGCATCTAACCATGATTCTGATTCCATCAACCAGCATCTAACCATGATTCTGGCTCCATCTTATGGCTGCTTGAGGAAACAGCAACCAATCATATTTACAGCTGTACTTAAAGTTACAGTATTGCAATCCTGGTTTATATATTGCCAACCCAACTGTTAGATTACATTCCTAACAAATCTCTCCCAGATTACCTCATCTATATAGAATGCAGTCAACCTGCATACTCCTACCTCCACTCTTATATCTATCTTCCTCCCTCTTCTGGAAATAGGTGTTAACTACAGCCATTTCCATCCTCTTAGCAAAGTCCATTGCCATCTGTCCTTCTAGGTTCCTTTCTTTAACACCAAACCTGCCCATCACCTCCTCATCACCTTGGTTCCCCTCACCAACGTGCCTGTTGAAATCTGCCCCAATCACCATTCTCTCCCCTCTGGGAATACTCTCCATCACCTCATCTAACTCACTCCAGATCTCTCCTGTTCTAACTCACACCCTTCTTGTGGAGCATAACTACTGACTACATTCAACATTACCCCTATTAAGGATGGTCCCCCGTTAGGAGAACGAGTGCGAAGCGAAGCATTGTGAGAATGTTGTGGTTGAATACACAAACCAAAATACAGAGACACTGAGTAGAAAAATAGAGGAAATAGAGGTATGCAAAATCCATCAATCAATCCGAATTCATACACAGTAAAGTCAGTCAGTCATCAAACAGTTCAGTTCAGGGATAATCCAATAATCAAAAGTCTAATAACAAATATACAGTTCGGTAACAGTTTGCAAACAGTAGCAAAAATTCACAGAAAATCCTTGCTCCAGTTTTTCTTGTTAAAGCTATGTTGTCTGTAAACAGTAGCAATAATGACATAACACCATCAGTTTCTTTCCTAAACAGACAAGGATCAGCAATACCAGCTTTAAACCCTATCTTAGCTAGTTGCATTACAATACATTGGTTCCACTCATATCTTGATTGCTTCAAGCTATAAAGACTCTTCTTTAACCTCCAGCAATCAGTCTGATTAACCATTGCTTTTCCTAAAGGCTTCTTTAGGTAAATAGTGTGTAGTAACGGTGCATGCAGATATGCCGTTTCAACATCTAAGTCAGGGGTCCTCAAACTTTTTAAACAGGGGGCCAGTTCACGGTCCCTCAGACTGTTGGAGGGCTGGACTATAGTTTAAAAAAAACTATGAACAAATTCCTATGCACACTGCATATATATCTTATTTTAAAGTGAAGAAACAAAACGGGAACAAATACAATATTTAAAATGAAGAACAAGTAAAGTTAAATCAACAACCAGTATTCAATTGGAACTATGGAAATTTATTTCAGTAAGAGCCATATAATATATTTTAAGACTGAATTCAACTAAATGTGAG
>JAEANM010001405.1:0-14508 GCA_017656035.1 Myanophis thanlyinensis
GCAGATTGTAAAATTTTTGGCTCCTATCGATGCATTTCAAACACTTTAATCCTTATTTATCTTCCTTGAAATGCCCTAAGAAGTGGAGAAAACATCCTTATGCCACCACGACCATAACCACGCCCCCCTGTGTGTTGCTTCTAAGCCTGCACTTTCCACAATCTTCCAGGGCATGATTACAGAAAGGCAATTTGCTCTGGAAGGGAAATGGGGAAGAAGTTTCTGTTGGGAGAGGTCCCTCTCAGCAGTCAAAACTTCAACGGCACACCTTCAACTATTTTCAGCATTGATGGCCTGGCTTCAGGGATTTCTGGTAACCTGGTGCAAGGCGCTTGGGGCAGCTCTGCACACCATCGCCTTGCTTCTTCCTCCATCCCTCCCACTGCCTCGTTTAGTGGCCGCAGCACCAGTTTGTTACTCAATCTCCTGCTTCGTTGCGGCAGTGAGGAAGAAGAACCAAGAAAATCCTGCACAGAGCTGTCACCACAAGGCCAGGCAGTTGTTGGCACATTGATAGCCTGGCTGCAGAACCATCTGGTAAGCCAATATGGAGCACAAGACGCCACTTCAAACCCCCCTTCACCTCACTTTGCCCTCCATCCCCCCCCACCTTGTTTCATCCATCCCTCCACTGATGACCACGGCACCAGTGCATCGCTTCATTTTCTAGCCCCCCTCCTTGCTGCCTGTTCCATTGCGGCTGCAAAAAAGACCTACTCCGAAAATAAGCCCGAGTGCTTACTTTGAGGACAAAACAACAACAACAACCCTGGGTCTTATTTTCAGGGAAACACAATATTATATGGATCTGCTATTGAAGTATTTTTCAAATTCAACTTGTCTAAAATGTGATTTATAAATGTCTAAGTTCCCAAGTAAGAATTCCAATTCACTTCCAGGATCTATTTGGCCTGTTTAACTTTTAATGGTTTTGTGTTAAAAGTTTAACCTTCGTAAAAATATTAACTCAACAATGGCCATTGAATAATTTTGTATATTCCTTCTATTTATAATTATAGTTACCAAATGGCCATTACAGTTGCTAGCATTTAATACATTTCTAAGTAAAGATGTCATCCATAAACATCAAAATGCCTTCCAATATTGTAGATTTTTCCCACTGAAACAACCTGAGAGCACTAAAAGTTTTTAAAAGGTAGTGTTATAAAGATAGATAGATGGAGTAACAACTCTAGTTAATTAGGCAATGTCTAACAGATAGCACTGAAGTCACACAGTGATATTACCTATAAGAAAGTATGGCTATATTCAACCTGAATGTTGCATGTTATTTCAGAAAATGAAATATTTGTAATGATTATGTAAATGAAACCCAAACTAATACAAGGAATCAGCTCATTACAAATCTTAATGTAGCAAATGACTGTAGAAGATTCTCTTTCCTGTTACCTCAATCAGCTGCGTTTCAATCATCAAGATATGAAGAAAACCTACCTGTAGAAATAGTTACCCTCACTTTCTGAGTCCAGGTTTTTCGGGGCTTTAAATTTATCCAGCTTTTAGTTTTATATCCAGAAGATTCCAGGTTCATCTTCAGATTATCTTCAGGTAGGTTCTGAAAAACTTTGGAGAGTCACCAAAACCTTTGGAGAATCATTCCCAGTCAGTACTAAACTAAACAAAAACAAAAACCTCTCAATGGAATTTATAAGAAATAGTCACTTTTTCTTTGTTTCACCCAAAATAGATGCTGGTGAAGTTGTTATAAAATAGTATTGTGAGCATCTACATATAAGCGCTGTTGGCATGTTCCAAATAATGTCAGGTGTTTACTCCTCAAAAAGATACAAGGATAGTGCTGGTCTTAGGAAGATGGCAATGGGATGATATATTGCAAAGACAATCAATCTGATATCCTAATCTCAAACCATGTAGGGCAAGTGTGGCCAACCCAGAGCCTGCTAACTATAGGAAACTTCTGCTACCACTTAACTTCACACCACTCATTCTGTAGATCATCCTCCCATAAAGCTTATGGCTAAACTATTTGATCCTGTAGGTATGTGTGACCCAATTATGATGGGGAAGATAGTGTCAATGGAAGGGTCATTAACACAATGCTCTTATTGAAAATTAGGTTCCTTGTTCTCTGTTGCCTGTATAGTTGGCTTAGAATCATAGAATAGGAAAATAGAATAGGAAAAGGCCTTTAAGATTATTGAATAACTTTCTGTTCAGGAAAGGACCCCTGTTAAAATATCTTCAATATTGCCTGTTCCCCAGATGAATACAGTCATGAAGAGGAACTGAACTGTCTCTGGTTTCAATGTCAAATTGCTTTTGTTAAAAACTTGTTCTAATATTCATTTGGAATCATTTTTCTTGCAATTTAAATCAATTTTATATGTCCTTAATAGGGAACAAGTATTGATCTGTTATATCCTTTCAGGTATATGAAGGTATTTTCATATGCCTTCTCTTTTCTTTGCAAGGTGAAGCATTCCAAGTTCCTTCCATCTCTCTTGATAGTCTTGAGATTCTATGCCCAAAAATCTGTACAGGTAGTCCTTGAGTTATAACCACAATTGAGCCCAAAATTTATGTTGCTAAACGAAAACATTTGTTACATGAATTTTCCCCATTTCACAACTTTTCTTGCCACAGTTGTTAAGTGAATCATTGCATTTGTTAAGTTAGTAACATGGTTGTTAATTTGTGAATTTGGCTTCCCCATCGACATTGCTTGTCAGAAGTTTGCAAGAGCTGATTACGTGACCCCAAGACATTGTAACCATCATAAATATGAATCACTTGCCAAACACCTGAATTTTGATCATGTGACCATGGGATTGCTGCAACAGTCGAAAGTGTGAAAACAGTCGTGCCACTTTTTTCAGTTCTGTGATAACTTTGAATGATCACTAAATGAATCATGAGTCAAAGACTACCTGTACTGCCATTCTCTGAAAGTGTTCCAGTTTCTTCTTAAAGTATAATTGCAAGAACTACACATTAATTTGTTGTAGAGTCTGTCGAAAGCAAATTAAATTTGAATAATTATTTCCCATGATTTGGAAACTATGTTTCTGTTGGTGCAGCCTGAAATTACATACTGCATGAATCACTTTGAATTTATCCCTGTTAAATTCGTTATTTTAGCCAATTCCTTTAATCTACAATAGTAATTTTGACTTCAATGGTATTAACTATCCATACAGATCTCTGTAAATGTAATAAACATTCCAATTAGATTATGAGGTACTAATAAGCATTAAATATATATTTTTGATCAGATATAAAAGGTATTTTTAAATAAACGATTTTGGTTCAAAGATATGACAAAACTTAAATAATCTTTTAGAATCATTGATAAACATAATAATCTTTTGCGGTGAGTCTGTGTTTTCTTCAGTTGTTGCTATAAAGAGCAAACAGTTATTGAAAGTAAATACGGAGAGAAAAATGAATGTCCATTTAAAAAATTTAACAGATTTCAGGGATTATGCAAAAGTAAACAAGTTTATCCTATTTCAATAAAATATGGATTTAAATTTGTTTCAATAAATTGTAAAGTCCTATCATTGTTTTGTTAAATACTTAAACATTAGTTTTTACCAATAAACTACTGGTATTTGTTTATCTTTTACTTAATCCCAACTCCAATGAACTCATTCATTTTATTAATAGTTGGTGATATTGCACAAATAAATTTATCATTTTAGGAGACTGTGGCATTGCAAAGTTTGAAAACTCCTGGCCTAGGCAATTTTCTGAGATGCCATTATGGCTTTTAGTTTTCATTCCTACAAGAAAGGCAGCTTTGTTCTGCTTGAATGAATCGTAATGTTGTCATTCCAAGTTTATGAAGGTGGGAAATGCAGATGGGATTTGATTGATTTTTGTTTAAATTCAGGGATATGAATAGAACGATGAACAGCTCCCCATTTGATTTTTATTGTAAACAGGAGGAGAGAACACCAACTAATTTAAGGAGGAAGTCTTTTGCTTTTTGGTGATGAAGGATATATTACAGTTGTAAATAATTAACTTGCATGTGTTTTGGAAGATGGTTTAATTCCTGAAAGATGTGACTTGTGAGGAACAATTGGGAAGTGGTGTGGGGTGGCAGAGGGAAGCCATGTAATCTATATGCCTTTGCCTTTCATGCTTGGGTGTGAGAGAAAAGACTAAATGTATTCAGTGGAAACATGTCAGCAGGAAAACTTGAAAGGAGATTGCTGGGACCATTCCTATCGAGAGCAGCAGCAGGTTTCCAGGTTGAAAAGGCTCTTAGAATTTTTATTCTGAAGAAGGGCCCAGGCCCAAATAATGGCAAAACATTCTTTTGTTCTCCATAAAACCTCACAGAATATGGAAATGTACTTTTTCCCCATACAGGTATTTAAGAGGATAAATTTATAATATCATATTTTTCGCTCCATAAGACACACTTTTTTGTCACCCCAAAGTGGGTGGAAATGTCTCTGTGCCTTATGGAGCAAATATTACCGAAGCCCCGCCTACCCGCCAGCCTCCACCTTTTGACCATTTTTGGCCTCCATGCTCCCCGTTTTTGGCCCATTTTAGACCACCACATGCCCTGTTTGTGGCCCGTTTTTTGCCTCTGCATGCCCCATTTCTGGCCTCCGCATGCCCTGTTTATGGCCTCCGCATGCCCTGTTTTTGGCCTCAGTGCATCCCATTTTTGACCTGTAACTGCGATGCAGAAGCTAAAAATGGAGTGCTTGGAGGCCAAAAACGAGATGAAAACAAGGCACATGAAGGTTGAGAACAGGGTGAAAATGGGCACACGGAGACCAAAAATGGGATGTGCTGAGGCCAGAAACAGGGCACACAGAGGCCAAAAATGGAACGCGGGAGGCCAAAAACTGGATGCATGGAGCCAAAAATGGGACAGAGGCAGAAAACTGGAGTGCATCTTATGATCAGGTGCGCCTTATGGAGCAATAAATACAGTAGTTTAGGAGCATTGTATATTCCTTCATCTTTGTTAAGTAGATTTGAGTTTATATTCCTGAGCAAAGACTAGAGGAAACTGAAGAGGAATCTCCCATTCATTTTGACTCTTTTTAGAGTTGTTCCTAGAGGAAGTTGTCAGGCCTTGTTATGTTCCTGGAGTGATAAGCTGTAGTCTAGAAGACGACTTACATCTCTTTGTATTGTCATGTAAGATTGAGAAGGAAAATACATTCATGGATGATCTAAACAAATGTCTTCAGTGCTACTCTGTCTCCCAGCCCTTTCTCATCCTGCTATGGGAATTGAAGTCAATTCCTTAACTGAAAGGAGGATTGGAAAGTTAATCAGGATGTATTTCTTTTCTTAGCAGAAAATTCAGTAGATTAGAGCAGAAATTTACAGAACATCAACAGAGATTTTTCTTAAATTTGGTGATGTGTTAAACCTTCAAGCGTCTGTTCTTCAAGTCTACAATCTTGTCCAGGGAAGATTTTAAAACACACTCTGTGCATATGGTAGAGAAATACAGTTCTTTTGGAACAAGGGGCATGGTGGCAGGAGAAAATTAAGTTGCTTTGCATATGTGAAGACCTGAATCTAGAGCAAGCTAATGTTTCTTTACTTTAGAGCAGAGTTTCTCCATCTCAGCAGTTTTAAGATGTTTGGAGTTGCTGCTGGAAATTCTGGAAGCTGAGCCTTAAAAGTTACCAAAGTTGAGAAATGCTGCTATAGAGCAGAGAGAGGCAGTTTTGTGCTGTAGAATTGATTTTTCAGTATCATTTCAAGGGAAGAGAATGGGATTATCAGGCTAATCTTTCTTCTGATTTAATAGTTCTAGGGCTTCCAATTGCCTGTTCCAGTTGCCTCGCTACCAGGATATTTAGTCTGTGATCTCCAAATGTCTCTCTATGTAACCTCAAAGTGTAATTATTAACTAAGAATAATAATTATTAATTAAAAAAACTTTTTTATGTTGGGATTTGACACTCTCTTTCTTCATTATTATTTGAGGTACATGAATAAATAGTAAATATTATACAAATCATAACACTGTGTTTTTAAAAAGTAAATTTATATAGGGATCTTTGGATACTAATCAGTAAAACCTGGGCATGTCTCACCTTATTGTTACAAGTGGACAGTTAACATAAAATAGGTTTTACAAGAGGACTGGGAGTTGCTGTGAATCTTCTTTTTCAAGAACATGTTTCAGATCTTTCTACTCTTTTCTTCCTTCCTAATTCAACATTGAACATTACATTAAAATATAAAGGATGCTGTACAATTACAATCAACACATCTAAAAAGCAGAACATAAAAATAAAACATAAGGCAGAACAGCATACCTTATCTCCAATTCTAATATGTAACTTATATAGAATTGTAACCAAATACACGTAGTCCTCAAGTTTGAATGTAATGGAGCCTGCCAATTATATTCGTAACCCGAGGATTTGTAGGAGTGAATCACATAGCTTGAACATGATTACTCTCTGCTTTTGCCCACATATTTGCTAATCAGGCCATTAAGAGCACATGAGGTATCTCATGATGGGGAAGACATGGGGAGAGGCTAGTGCTTTCTCCAGCATGGGATATCTCATGCTTCCCTGCCCCCCATCCTTACCTGAAATGCATCTTGATGATCAACAGAGCTGTCCCTTGTCCACCCTCTTTGCCACCATTTTGCCTTGAACAAAGGCTTGCCGAAGCCTACAGGGACGAGAGATTGTGTCCCTATAATAGGCTCCTGTCATTTTTTCAAAAAGCCTTTGTGGCTGAGAATGGAGCCCAGGAAGGGTATGCGCGCCCCTCCTGGCCTCCATTGTCAACGTCAAAAGGGTTTTGCAAAAATGATCAGACCCTATAGGGACGCAATCTCTTGTCCCTGTAGGCCTCGGCAAACCTTTGTTCAAGGGTTTTTGCTTTGATGATTCAGGCCTTCCTGCCATTGCCAGGCCTTTTGCTGCAGATCTTATCCAGGCCTCCATTTGCAGAGAACAGAGGCACAAAGTACTATGAGATCATATGAGATCAGTAGCACAACATCTCATGCTACTGATCTCATGTGATCTTGCAGTACTTTAGGCCTCCATTCTCTGCAAATGCACCGAAGGCCTGAAGCCTGGACCCCTGCTTTACAGCAGTCTCTGAGCAATTTAAAGTGTCAGCACATTGTCCCCAACAATTAATCCAATTACTTGATTAAATACCACATTTAACAACTCTTCTGGTCATTCATTTCCAAGTTGTATTACTTGTTTTGACAAAAGAAGCAAAACAGAGTTTATTTTAATGATAACTAAATATAAAAAGCCTTAGTACTCAACATTTTGCTGGGATACAGATGCTTCCTGTGAAAGAAAGGGAATCTAATCCAATCTATTCAACTGGCTAATTTGTGACTAGTCTATAATGCTGTCCATTGCTCCTTCTTCAGTTTTCTCATCTTCCTTTACTTTCATTGTCAGGTTTTCAAGATTGTTTTACTTTAATTTTAGATGTTCTATTACTTATTTCATTAACAATCTCTTCTTTACTTCCCAATCTAGTCTTTTGTCAACATTTCCATTTCATTTGTCAAAAGCTCTAAATTAATTATATTTCTCTAAATTGTGCATTATTATATTATTGCATAAGATGTCACATTACGCTTTTATGTTCTTTATTCTTAACTGCATGAACTGTTGTCATTACATGTATAAAAACATCTGAATAGTGAAAAATATAGTCTAGTCATATTACTTCCTCAAATCTAAAATAAAAAAAGAAAATAGGCAAAAGGAATCATTTTGTTCCAATCAAAATTTTTCAGTGTTCGTGGCTTATCTTATATATTAAATTCATTCAGTATGTTATCCTTTTTCCTCTACAGAAAGAAAATATTGTAGCCAATTGCTTCCAATCTGAGGCCAGTTGTATTCAGTCCACAGCTAGAGAAGCCTATTTGTACTTGGATTCTCATATGTGATTCTGGGGGTCTAATGAAAAGTTATATTTGGATTGGAGGTGTCAGATGCTTGAATTCAGGCCTCCCAAACATCATCCCACAAAGTGGACTCCGTGTAAGGTCAGGCTTGAGGTCACCATAGGTAACATATCTGGATATTGCTGATGCAGATATGGCAAAGTATGTGACAACACTGCATTATGTAGAAAGGAAGATGAAGCAGCATTTCATTGAACAAAGTGATTGAGCTTCCAATATCATAATTTTTCTGTGGTGTGTTTAGGCTCTTTTATTGGAACCTAAAGTACTATGGAAAAATAATGTTAGTGGTAGCTATAGCTGCTTCAACTTGGTATTCTTTATATGATAGCTTTTAATTAAGTAAAGAAAAGATTGGTGTCTATTTGCAACTTTTGTATCCTGAGCCTACTGGAATCTGTTTGGTTTTTTTTTTTTTTGCTCCCATTGAGAGTCAAGAAAAAATTATATCTGATTGTCTGACATATTTCAAAATTTGGATCTCCCTTGAGAATAGCAACATTTCACTCAGTATTTTTATTAGAATATTAATCAGGACGAGATTATGATGCTGTTCTGCAAAATACCATAAATAATTGCCTTGAGGCAGAGCAGCTGTTCTGTAAACTTTCATCAGGCAATTACCATCTAGCTGTCTAGAAAAGAAAATGGTATTTACTTCCTTGATCATTTTTATAGCAGTATCAGTATTTATAGCAAGAAAATTTGTTGTGAAAATGAATATGTTTCTGGATTCTTCCTTTTTTAATTTTCAAATTAATATACTAAAGTTTTAACCAGGAAGATTCCTTAACAAATCATCTCTCCTTACTTTGGAAGGGCCTCTCTCACATCTACACTGATCTCTCTAGGTGCGCATTAAAACTAATGCTATGAGAATTTAATTTCATAGAAATAATGCTGTTTTTATGAGCCATCCAAAAAGTCAAGATGATTATGGTGATTACACAATTGAAACTTCATTTCTTTTAATGTATATCACACATATATGAAAAAGTGTGAAGGTTGGATTTTTGTGGGTATGTCTACTATGTTAACTTTTTAAGTTCTTCTCTCAATAAAGAATTCCCCTGTCATTCTTTTTAGATACAGGAGAATTGTTTTCAAATTTTCAGGTGCCAGTGTAATATGATAAGGTGATAAAATAATAAGATGATTAGATAATAAGATATGCTACCAGAATTTTGCCAGTCTTGGCTGAATAATAATATTTAAAAGTAAGAGGAAACAAACAAAAAAAAAAGTGGAGAGAGAGAAAGGAGAGAGGAAGGGCAAACAATTTATCTGCCTTCCTAGCCTAGTGACCTCCAGATGATTTGCAAACAGAGGTGGAATTCAGCCTATTCGCTAGAGCTGGTTGTTAACTTTCTAAGCAATTGAGAGAACTGCTGGATCAGCTGGTCATTAGGGCAGAGAACCGGTTGTTAAATTATTTGAATTCCACCACTGATTGCAAGCACTCTTCTGCTCCTTTCATCCTCAACAAATAACTATTCTTAACATTTCTGAAATGCATCAGGTTGGTACAGGCTGCTGTATTTATTTTTTTATTTTAATTATTTTAATTGGCTTTTTAGTTTCTTCTTATGTGTGTTTTACTTGCTGTACACCACCCTGAGTCCCTTGGGAGAGGGGGCGGTATATAAATTCAAATAAATAAATTAAATAAATAAATAAATAAATATTTAACTGACTTCAGGGTCTATCTCATTTGCTTAATTTAAGTTTTTAAAAATTCTTTGCTATAAATGGTCATTCTCCATCGGATGTAGAGAGATAATCCACTATATGGGTTGTCCGTCATTTCCTAGGTCATATGACTGAGAAGCAAAAGTATAAAAGGACCAGGCTCCGCCCCCTGATCCCAGCTTCTTCTCAGTCACAGTCTAGGTCAGACTGAGAAATCTCTCCTCATCGAAGAAGAACTCCAAATTTATCTTTATCATCCACTATTTATTTATTTAACAAGATTTCTATATCGCCCCTCTCCTGAAGGACTCGGGGCAGTGCACAGCCCCTCTCCTGAAGGACTCGGGGCGGTGCACAGCCATCTAAAAACAAGATACATAAAAGTTAAAATACGATTAAAATAGATTAACTCAGTGGCCAAAGTAGGAATTTAGATAAACCAGATTATAAAAGTTAAAAATTTTAAAATTTAAGACAATTCAGTTCATTAAAAATCAAACAAATTTAAAACCCCGTTAAGTGTTAGGCCAGACCAGCTTGCTGGAATAGATGGGTTTTTAATACACGCTGGAAGCTCCACAGGTCAGTAATGGTCCGAATCTCAGGGGGAAGTTCATTCCACAGGGAGGGTGCAGCCACAGAGAAGGCTCACACCCTCGGGGCTGTCAGACGACACCGTCCCACCAATGGGACCCTGAAGAGGCCTGCCCTGTGGGAGCGCACCGGTTGGCTGGAGGCTGACGGTGGCAACAGGCGGTCCCATAAGTCCTAAGCCATGGAGCGCTTTAAAAGTAAGCACCAACACCTTGAATTGCACCCGAAAGGCCACAGTGAGCCAGTGCAGCTCGCGCAGGAGAGGTATAATATGGGAGTTCTGAGGAGCTCCCGCAATTACCCATGCAGCCGCATTCTGCACCAACTGCAGCCTCCGGATGCTCTAGATCATCAACTGTAAGTTTTTCAACAGGACTTCACAAGCCACGCTTTGGGCTGAAGAAACCGAGCGCTAAAGGGCTCATACAGTCACGCCGCATTTTAAATGTTCCTCCCGGCAGATCAGCAGAAGCCGTAGTTTAAAGAGACTGCCCTTTTTTACCAAAAGCCTTCCTTTCCAAATGAATCAGTAAAACCACAAAATCGAATATGCACCTTTTCAGCACAGGCTGAGAACTGCATGATTTCTTCGCCCCTTCAGTCTGCACGCTCCGGAGGGCATCTGGCCCCACCCCCGCCATCGCTACTGAGGTGGTGGGGATGAGGCACTTACCTTACTACCGCTCCTGAGGCAGCGAGAGTTCCTTGAATCCGGCAGCGCTTCCACCTGATTGCGCTGAGCCTCATTACTGCCCTTTTCCACCCAGGTACCAGCGTTTTTTGTTATTGCATTGGCAATGATGAGGCTTCACCCGCCATTTTGTTGGCGTGGCTGAGGGGATTGCTTAATGGAGCAGGGAAACTTCCATTTTAATTCCGTCACCCCGCACCAGTTATAATTACAGTAATAGTGTCCCTGTGTAGTTTCTCCAATTTCTGTAACTTGGACTTGAAGGGACTGGAAAAATGCTGTATGCGGAGGGGGGGTGTCAACATTTTTCTGAGCTATCATCTGAAATTTAGACAAGAAACCAACCAATGACTCTATCTGAATATAATGTGGAAGGAATTCTGTTATCTATTTAGTATATAGATGCTGTATACTGCCTAGAATATAGCCATATAAATTTGATAAAAGAACAAACATACAAAGGCCGGTGGCAACGTATAGTCAGATCTTCGCCAGGCTGCAAAGTTCTACAATGCAATAGTCCTAAAGAAAGGCATAATTACATGAGGTGCAAGATAGACACATTCCTTTTGAGGTCTGCCCATGCTTGCTCTTGTTACACTTCATCTTTTAAAGTTTTCATCTTCCTTAAAGACATGAATTTTACTATAATAGATCAAATAATCAGAAGAAACCAGTTCCAAATAGATCCAAAGTTTTACTAATCAGGTAATTAATTTTTAGTAGCTCTTCATTAACCAAGTAAGTGATGAGTATTTTTCTTCTTTTCTCTTCAGCAAAAGGTCATGAAACTTTTTGGGGCTGTAATTTTCTAAGTTCTACAAGCTGTAATTTTCCAACTTTAGCCCTTTGTTTTTAGAGTAAGTTGATGCTTTTTTTGTTTGTTTTTTTGGCTCACTCACACTTTTTGCTGACTTAGCATACTGTGACCTGAAAGTTTATAAAACCACAAAGCTAAGAATATGGAGCAAGTTTGGGAACGCTAACTCTTCTTAAAATGTGTTGTCGACCTTAGTTTGGAAGAGGAGTTTATGTTTCTCTTTTTGCTGCTTAAAAAAAGATATCCTAAAAGTGGTTAACGTTTTGTTTAAAAAAGGTGGTATCTCAGAATTCATATTTTCTGAGCTGAAAGCATATTACTAGCCAGAAATCCTGCTAAGAATTTTCTTGGAAAAAAAACCAGTTTAAGACAAGGAAGTTAATCATAGCATTAGTCATCACTGGAAATTAGAACTAAAACACCAACTAAAACATTATGTGAATATATATTTATTTGCAGTTGAAGTACTATATATCATTCTCATTAATTGCCCTTACTCTCAGCAGACTAATTTGGTCATTCCTTTCCAAAATGTTTGATTACAGATGTGGGACTTTTGAATCTAAGATTTCCCAGTCAGGATCTCAAAGGTCTTTTTTAATCCCATTCTATGTTCTAAGGCTCTATTTCATATTTATTGTCTACTTCTTTTTCCATTTTATTGTAATGTTGTAAATCTGATGTATTGTTTCAATGTAAATTTCAATACAGTATTTATATTTAATACAGTATCAGTATCTAATATATTTAACAATTATGATAATTCTATTATTTAGAATGTTTAAAGTATTGAAAATAAAAAGAAAACTGAAATTATATCAGTATTAATTGCAGTTAATCAATCAGAATAGATAGAACTTGGAGATTTTTGAGTCCAACCCCCTGCTCAAGCAGCAGACCTATACAATTTGAGACAGTCTCTTCTTTAAAAAAAACTACAGCGATGAAGCACCCAGAACTTCTGAAGGCAAGCTGTTTCACTGGTTAATTGTTCTCGCTGCTAGGAAGTTTCTCCTTAATTCCAGGGTGTGTCTCTCCTTGATTACTGTATTTTTTGGTGTATAAGACTCATTTCCCCCCTCCCAAAAGTGGGTGAAAATGTCTGTGCATCTTATACAGCAAATGTTGCCAAAGCCCCGTCCACCTGCTGGCCCATTTTTCTGCCTTTTTTTTCAGTCTGTGTTTGGCCTATTTTTCTGCATTTTTTCAGGCCATATTTCTGCCCCAAAAAGGCCAAAAAAATGGGCCAAAAACCGGGCCCCAAAAAGGTTGAAAAACAGGCCAAAAATGGGGTGCGCTGACGTGGCAATAGGCAGCAATAGGCCCCAGTGATCCCCGCAACCTGGAACAGCTGATCGTCAGTAGAGGCAGATTTCTCCCCTTGTTTTGTTTCCGAAAATCTAGGTGTGGCTTATACCCTGGAGCGTTTTATACACTGTAAAATGCAGTAGTTTCCATCCATTGTTTCTTGCCTTCAGGTGCTTTGAAAAATAAGTTGACCCCCTCTTCTTTGTGGCAGCATCTCAAATACTGGAATAACGCTATCATGTGATCCTCTAGTCTTTCTTTTCTCTAGACTAGCCATACTCAGTTCCTGCAACCATTCTTCATGTTTTAATCTCCAGATTTTAATCATCCTAGTTGTTCTTCTCTGCACTTTTCCCAAAGTCTTCTTTGTAATGCAGTGACCAAAAGTGGATGCTATATTCCAGTGGTGGTCTTACTAAGGTTTTATAAAGCAGTACTAATACTTCATGTGATTTTGATCCTATGCCTCATAAAACCATAAACAGAGGTTTATACAACCAAGAATTATATTAGATTTTTTGGCCGTTGCCACACATTGCTGGCTCATATTTAAATGATCATCCACTAACATTCCAAGGTCCCTCTCACAGTTACATTTTTTGTCCAGGTTTCATCTCATCTGTACTTGTACCTTTGGTTTTTCTTGCCTAAGTGTAAAACCTTGTTTTTCTCTACATTAAATTTCATTTTGTTGGATAGAGCCCATTGTTCAAGTCCGTCAAGATCATTTTGGATTCTGAGCTTGTCTTCTAGGATGTTGGCTATTCCTGCTAGTTTAGAATCATCTCCAAATATGATAAGTTCCACTTCTATCCCCTCATCTAAATAATTTATGAAGATATTGAAGTGTACTGGCCCTAAGATGGAACCTTATATTCCCCACTGCTTACTTCCCTCCATGTAGATGTAATACCTTTAAGAACTACTCATTGAGTATGATTTGTCAGCCAGTTACAAATCCATTTGGTGATCCTGCTGTCTATCCCATATTTTTCTAGCTTATTAAGAAATAGTTTGAGATCTATTTTGTCAAATGCCTTCTTGAAATCTAAGCGCATTATGTCTACAACATTTCACTGGTCTACTAATTTAGTCACTTTATCAAACAATGAAATAAGATTTGGAATGATCTGTTTTTAATAAACCTGTGCTGACTTCTAGTTGTAACTTGTTTCTAGATCAGACATGGGCAAACTACGGCCCACAGGACACACACCGTTGGGCTTTTAAATCCAGCCCGCCAAACTAGTTCTGGCGCAGACTGGGGAGTTCTCCCTCACTGACGCCTCCCTTGGCAGTGTATCCCTAGCGCTGCCAGTGAAGCGGGACAGGCCACTGATGCCTGCGTGTCTTTGCAGGCGTGGGATGCCGAACGCAGCAGCCATGAAGAAGAAGGTAAGAGGGCGGTGGGTGGGGGCATGGCTCCGCAGCGGCAATGCCGGCTCTTCTCCCGCCATCTGGGCGGCGGGAGAAGAG
>JAEANM010001406.1:0-28049 GCA_017656035.1 Myanophis thanlyinensis
TCCTCATTCTTTCTGTGTTTGCCTTCAGGGAGCGAAAACGCTTTCCTGATCTCATTGTGGTAAACAGTCTGTTGTTGTGATGGCTGGGTCCATCACTATCTTCATAGCTTTGGTTCAGCAGCGTTTGTTGTAGATGGAGTGCAGCTCAGGGAGTTTGATGCGGATGATGCGCTCAGCTGAGCGTATCACCCTCTGTAGTGCTTGTCTGTTTTGTATGGTGCTATTCCCAAACCAGGTTGTGATGTTGCCCATCAGGATGCTCTCTACCGTGCAGGAATAGAAGTTTCTGAGCACCTTTGGTGGTAGTCTGAAGTCCTTCAGACATCTGAGGTGGAAGAGATGTTGTCGGGCCTTTTTAACCAGGGTGTTGATGTGGAAGGTCCATGACAGGTTTTTTGAGATGACTTTGTAACTTTGAATGGTAATTGAATTAATGGTGGTAATTTGAGGACTATCTGTATTATAAAAGTAATATCATTGACTGATCTTTATGTCATTTCAATAAATTACCCATTGATAATTTCATCATTTTTTGTCCCCATGGGAATTCTTTGGGAGATTTTCAGATATATCTTAATATTGTGGAGTCCTTGGCACTCTATGAGTGTGGTGGTTTTCTTGAAGACATTTCATTACCAAACTAGGTAATATCATCAGTGCCAAAAGAGAATGTGGCTTGCTCTTCTTTTTATATATTAGTTGCTTGCCCTGTCAGTGTTAATGAGTTGGTCTTGGTGCTGCTTTTTTTATATGGTTTTTTATTTTTATTATACAAATCAATTTTACATCATTCATCAAATATGTGTCATCTTGGTGTAGAAACATACTCAATACAACTTATAATTACCAGATATTAACATATATCCTAATAATATTATATAATACTGTACAATATCATTTAAGAGTACATATTCATTCATATTCTCAATACTATACCAATTTTTCTTACTAACTTTTCACAATTATGTTCTATTTCTATTTCTTATTATTATTATCTAACCACTGGTAAAATACTTCCCATATCACTTAATTCTTTTTACTTGATTTCCAATGTCAGTTTGTCCATTTCCATGCATCCTAGTATTTTTCTAATCACCATCCCCTCCTTAGGGATCTCATAAGGTTTCCAATTCTGTGCAAATACAATTCTAGCTGCTGTTATTATATGTAGGATCAGATACATATTTTCCTTACTAAATTTCTCTGGTATAATGCTCAGTAAAAAAATTCTGGCTTTAAATCAATGTGTTATTTATCATTTTTTCCAACTATGTATGTATCTTTGTCCAAAATTTCCTTGCCACTGGGCATGTCCACCACATATGGTAGTAGGACACAGATGTCTGGTAACATTTCCAACATTTGGCTGACTTATCTTTAAACATCGTTGCCAACCTCGCTGGTACCAAGTGCCATCTATAAAATATCTTATATAGATTCTCTTTGTACACTGTTGACATTGTTAATTTATAGTTTCTATCCCATAATTTTTGCCATTTATCCAGCTCTATTGTGTAGCCAAAGTTTTTCACCCAAACTATTATTGTTTCCTTAACCTGTTCCTCCTCCAACTTATTATTTAGTAGGTAATTATATGTTTTCTTTATAGGTTTTTCATCTGTCCCTGTCACTATTTGATCTAGTTCTGTTAACTTTTTATTAAAAACCATATGATTTAACATCTTTCTCATATCTAGAATGTATCTGCATCTGTGAGTACCAAATCATGTTGATCCTTTGTTCACTTAATTCTTGCTTTGTTTTGAGTTCCCCATTTAAATTCAAAATACCCTTGTATCTAACAATATTCTCTAAATCCACCAGATTCAGGTGTGTCAGTGCTTCTATTGTAGAAAGCCAGACCAGGATTTTCAAATAATGTTGCTGCCTTATTTTCTCCCAGATTAACCATAACGTATTTCTAACATAGTGTCTTGAAAGTACCCATGTATTCTGTCTTCCCATACCACAAAAAGGCATGCCAACCCGGTTGTAAATAATGTCCTTCCAATGTCAGTAATCTTACATTCCTCAACTCAATCCATTCTTTCACCCATGAAAGTGCTGCAGACTGATAGTACAATTCAAAATCTGGTAATCCAAAGACACCTCTGTTTTTTGCATATATAACATAGCTTGTTTATATTTTTGTTTTTGCTTTCTCTATAAGCAATGTTTTCTTTTTAAAAATTGAACCTGCTGAACATCTGAATCTGCAATCATCAACATAAACTACATTAATTATAGTCTGTAAACTTGTTTCTATATGCAGTTAATTTAACAAAAAGCCTACAGACTTAATTTATCTTGGAAAATTTTCAGAAGTAATTTGCCTTTTTCAAGCAATGGCTGAAAGATGAACTAATACCGACTAGTCTCCTGATTGCTAGCCTAATACCTTTAATGTTACATTAAACTAGGTCTGTAGATCTGCACAAAGACTTAATGGCAATAATTTACGCTCAAATGTTATAGCTAAGGAATAACTGAGACACACAGATAAACAACACAAAGCTAACTTTTACAAAGTTCTTGTTGCATTTGCTTACTATATTGTAGATTACTCAAAAATTTATTCAAATTTTAATTTCCCATAAGCACACCTGCATTTTATGCTGAACTCTAGTGATAAATTTGCTTAATAAATAGAAAATAATACTGCAGATCTGGATTAAAACAACTGCAATACTACTAAGTTTTGACTGTTAAAGCCAAGAGGATACTACTTGCTGACATTTAAGCTAGAACACAAACAAGTTTAGGCCAGAAACATAATCATGAATCAGTTAAAAAAATCAAGATGGCAGCCATCACAATATAATAGAAGCTTCACCATCTTAACTTCTTATTTTATCTTACTCTGTGGATTTTCCTACCACTGATGTATTCTTGGATATGAGAATTCTAAAGAATCCTGGAGCACTAACCAAAGATGAAATTCAGTAGTAAATTTTCTAAGTAGTTCGGGGGAACCGGTTATTAGAAGACACCTCCTTTCGTTTTTTCCACATTACAGGTTAATCATGTAAGGAAGGCAGGAAAAAAACATTCTGGTGATCTTTATCGCCCTGCTTACAGAAACTGCGCACCCAGTCACATGATCCCCCAAGCCACACACCCCAAGCCACGCCCACAGAACTGGTAGTGAAAAAAAAATGAATTCCACCATTGGCAGTAACCTATATTAAGTTTAAAAGAAAAAGGGAAAAGAAAGATTCTTGGAAATAGGCAATGACAAAGAACTTCTGAATTTCTGTAACTGCTGGAAAAGTCATCAGTAGTCATCTCAACTTGAAGGACAATTTATCTTATGCTACATTTAAAAATGAGATGTAAATATGCTAATATTCTTAAGGAATCCCAAATCTAGAACAGAAAATCATGCCCCATTTCTACTTCAAAATCCCACTTTCTGTCAGCTAATACCCAAATAAATATGCCAAGTCTAAACATAATTTTGAACATCTTTGTCTTACCAGAGTCAAACAAGCAAGTAACAAGATTAAATTCCTATCCATTTAAAAATCTGAGAACTTGAATGTTCTTTAATGAGAAAATAGAATTGTAATTTTTTTATATAATTATATAAAAACTGGCTTTACATACAGTGTTGCAAAGTTGACATGGAATTAGAGAAAATAATAAAGTTGCTTTTTAGATTTATATTCTGCTTTTCTTCAAGGTTCAAAGTGCCTAACATGGGAATCTCCTTTCACCTTGGTGTCATAACAATCCTATAAGAAGATTGAGCTAATGAAAGTGATTGATATCTGAGGATGACATGAAGTTGAGTTGGCCAGTCTATCCAGTACTTTCATGATGACACCACACTTGCTTCTCGAACATTTTTTTCAAAAATCTCTCAGGTATATAAGAATTATAAGTAGAAACAAACTGATCTGTATGAAGGAAAGAATCCATATTATGAAAACTTATTTAATGTTGTCATAGACATTTTTATAATAATACATGTGATGTTTTGAAGAGAAAATATATTCATATTCTCCAGGTGCCAGTCCCAAAATTGCAATGGTTGCTCTTCTTAATGAGTCAGCAAATTCCACCAAAAGTTTTTCTGTGGCTCTTGGCAGAATATTAGTTATAAACTGAAGGCCAAAATGAAAACCATATGTATGATTTTTAAATGCTATTATTATGACCAGTCATTTATGTGGTAGGCTTAAATACATGCTGTACTTCTTCAGAAAAGCTTAAGACACGTTCTTTTTAATTCAGGATTGCTGTGTTTGGCAAATGCTTGCTAAATAGATTATAACAGTAACAACAATTTCATAATTTTAAAACAATTGGTATTCAAAAAAGAGACAAATTATGTCTCACTACTGCCACTTGTTTGTCTTGTTCGTGATACACCTGACAAATATGGAGGGTGGAGATTGAGATCCTTCACTCTCATGTGACGTATTGGAAATGTAGCAAAGAAAAAGTAAAAACAAAGCATCAGTCACAAAAAGTAAATATTTATTACCTTATGCTTTCAACAACAGGATTGAGGGAAGCTGGGGAAGAGTCAAAAAATCATGCCTCTGCCATCTTAACTTTTTTTGCCCTTCTGGAGATGCCATTCTTTCATATGTATTTTTGTCATTATTGTCCAATATATTTTTCTGAACCATTTTCTCACTGAATGAAAGGAAAAGATATAATTTCAAGAACAGACTGCTTTTAAAATTTATTTTAGAAGCTTTACTGAGTATAAAATTCAATACTCCTATCTGTAAGAAGGAGAAAAGGATAGAGAACACTTTTAGATAACTGACGGATCACTTCTAGACTTTTCTACTCTGAAGTGTATTCTGATTATACAGGAAGGAATTCCTGAAGGGGTTCAACTGTTCTAACCATTTCAGAAGTATTTGAACTCACAGTTTCCTGATCTGGTAAACTGGTATAAAAAAACTACCACGTTTTGTCAGTTAACCATCTTGTTGTTTGCTGATGTTTAATAAATAAACATAAAACTGTATGTTTGTTAACTGAACTGAGCAGTATGTGTATTTGCTTTGATCTAGAAATAGGGATAAACTGGGGAGTGTGCCTGATGCAAACCAAATTGGAAGTTACCCACAGCAGTTTTCCAATATGACCTCAGTGACTTTTTAAAAATGCAATTCACTTTTTAAAAAAGGTGGAGTTTTGACTGTGTGGTCCCTGCTAGATCTTCCCACTAGAAAACAATCTGTAACAATTGATAAATTACGAATGTGTAAAGATTTAAAGGATAGGTCAAGTGTAAAAAAGCCATTCTGCACAATACTGAAATGAACCCTAACTAAACCAAGCCAGTGTTTCTCAACCTTAACAATTTAAAATATTGTATGCAGACTCCAACTCCCATAAATCCCTAGCCAGCATGAAAGGATTCATACAAGGAGATGCAACCTCTGAATTATTCAGATTTGTTGAATTACATTTGTGTCCATCTCCTTTATTCTTTTCTCTCAGCTGTCCCAGTTGCTTCCTACTCTTTCAATTCTTCTGTCATTTTTTTCTTATAGAACAGAACAGAACAGAACAGAACAGAATTCTTTATTGGCCAAGTGTGATTGGACACACAAGGAATTTGTCTTCAGTGTGACCTCAGGGATTGCTCAGGAGTTCATGGCTTCCATGACAGCTATGGGCCTGACCCAATTAGTTCGGGACCCCACTCACACGGGAGGTCACATCTTGGATCTAGTTTTTGTCTCTGATCAGTGGCAGAATGATCTAGGTATAGGGGATGTTTTTATAGAGCCCCTGTCATGGTCAGATAATTCGCTCCTTAGACTGGACTTCCATTCCACACTCCCTCATCACAGGGAGGTGGAGCTGACAAAATGGTTCTGCCCCAGGCACCTAATGGACCCAGAAAGGTTCCTGACGGAGCTTGGGCCCTTTCCCGAGGCACACACACACAACCCTGTCAGGGACTTGGTGACCACCTGGGAGAGGGTGGCTTCTGAGGCTCTCGACCAGGTCATGCCCTTGTGGCCTCTGACCCGGTGTCGATCCCAATTGGCTCCCTGGTTTTCCGGGGAGCTTAGGGAGATGAAGCGCTGGAAAAGATGCCTAGAGAGTGGTTGGAGGGCTAGCCACTCCGAATCTGACCAAGAACAAGACATTTGAACAAGAAATCTCTTTGATCCTGTTTTTTAAATCATATTTATTTATTTATTTATTCAATTTCTATACCGTCCCCTCTCCCGAAGGACTCGGGGTGGTGTACAGCCGACTAAAAGAAACACAAAAAATAAATAACAATTAAAACAGATTAAAATTAACTAATTTAAATGGCCGATCAAATGAAAACCTGATGTAAAATTAAAAATTTAAAAATTTAAATCATAGTATGTGAAGTTGGTAAGTACAGGTTTTTTTCTTTGACTTCCTGAACTGGCCCCATTCAGTGCAATATTAAACACAGGATTTCTCCATCCGGATGTATTGAGTATTGAGTCTACTGATAGCCAGTCAGCTGTCTGTTTAGGATGACTTGGTTCCTGCTGAGCAGGAATAGACTACTGGATTATCTACAGAGCTATTGTGGGAAATATTCAGGCTAGTTGGCAACCGCTGTTGACCCAGGGAAGTCTGTTATTGCCACCACATGCAGCAGCCAATTAAAGTATAGCAGTTTGCCTAGAATGAAGTAAAACATCAGCCAAACCAGGTAGCAACACCATTAAAAGCCAGTAAAAGTTGGAAAACTCTGCTTTCAGTGTGAAAACATGGGTGAAGGTTACATTTACAGTGACCTGGGAAAAAGTAGATGATGATGATGCCCTATCCTGCCCTCTACAGATAATGGTGACTGGCCCATATAGTACTTGCGAGAGAAGCAAGCTAGAACTAAGGAGAAATTTCCTGACAGTTAGAACAATTAATCAGTGGAACAACTTGAAGTCAGAACAGTGGAACAATGGAACAATCCAGAAGTTGTGGATGCTCCAACACTGTAAGTTTTTAAGATATTAGGTAACCATTTGTCTTAAATGGTATAGGGTTTCTTGCCTAAATAAGGGGTTGGACTAGGTCCCTTCCAACTCTGTTGTTCTATTCTATTCTTGCATTGTGGCAACCTGGCAGCAGAGGTGAAATTCAGCAGGTTCTAGCAGGTTCGCTAGAACTGGTAGTAAATTTTCTAAGCAGTTAGGAGAACAGTTGTTAGAAGAAATCTCCTTTTGTTTTTTTTTCTGCTTTACAGGGTTAATCCTGTAAGGAAGGCAGGAAAAAACTTTCTGGTGTTGTTTCTTTATTTCACTGTTTACAGAAACTGCCCACCCAGTCACATAACCCCCGCTGCCACACTCACCAAATCATGCCCACAGAACTGGTAGTAAAAAAAGATTGAATTCCACCACTGCCTGGCAGGGTGGATTAAACTCATTATTCCTAGACCATACCTGACTGTCCTTACTTGTACAATTCTCCTTCAGAAAACTCAGAAGGGAAAATGCAAAGCTGTGATTGTATAAAAGCACCTGCCTATATGTTACATCCAATGTGTAGTGGAAGCAAGGTAATGGAGGAGGAGTTTTTCTTTTATATTTTCCTAACTCTTTATTCTGTATCCCTACTTTGCTAATTAAAATGTAAAGGAGGTACTGTGCTCTGCTCAAATAAACTGAAAGCCAACCTAGACTTCTGTTCACTGCCTCTGGAAATTCTAAGCAAGCCAAGTAAGATTTCTGTAGGAAGAAAAGAACTATTATCCATATCTCTAAGTTATGTTAGCCATCTGTTTGATGACAATTTCTTTTCACTCTTTGTCTAGTTATTTGCAGTGTATACAAGTAAGACATGCAAATTAATAACAGTCTTCTAGTAAATGGTTCATTTAAGAAAGGACTTTTTATGCCAAATGGGATAATTACCTTACCATTTGATTGTCACTTTTAATGTAAACAAGCCATCAAATCAACAAATAGTATACAGCTCATTTCTCAGTATCAAATTGGTGGGTGATAATAAAACGCTTCAAAAGGTAGTTGTAATATATATGAGGAACACTCACATAAAGCAAACAGTTGTCTAAATTCTGCTGAGTTTCACAACTTTTGTGAAACAGATTTCAGAGGGAAGGGGATCACTGTATCAGTATCTGTTTTTAGAGACATTTCTAAAAAATTCTCTAAAATTTAGAGAATTTCATTTTAGATTTAAGTCATCTTTTTTCCTCCTGTATTAACCATCATTTTTATATTCTGCTGTAAAAATAAACTCTGCCAAACTTAAATTTTTTAAAAGAATTAGAACTGAGAAAATTATTTCACACAGTGTGTTATTTTCTATTTGGCCTGTATATCTTAAGTCCAGAAATTTGAATATTGAACATATGATAAAAAAGAAAAGGAGACAATATCCTTACTTAAGCCAAATCAAATCAATCAAATCAAATTTTATTCATCACATGTAGTCATACATGATATGAAATGCAGTGAAATGTGTATGCGACTGCTCGTGACTGTAGGTAGTAGGGCAAGAGAATAGTATAGACAGGGTGGGAGAATAAGTTAGGGTGTGGTTCAGAGAGGTTTATAGTCCTGGGCTGTTGTGGTTTGGTTTAGGATCCGTTTTGCCTGTGGGAAGTAGCTTCTCCTTAGTCTCTCTGTGTTGTCTTTCAGGGAACGGAGGCGTTTTCCTGATTGCATCTTGGTGAACAGTCTGTTGTTGGGGTGGCTGGGGTCCTTCATTATTTTCCTGGGTGTAGTTTGGCATCATCTGTTGTAGATGGAGTGCAGGTCAGGGAGCTTGGTGTGGATGATGCATTCTGCTATGTGCACCACCCTCTGTAGAGCTTGCCTGTCCTGTATGGTGCTGTTCCCAAACCACGTAGTGATTTTGCCCATCAGGATGCTTTCTATTGTGCAGGAGTAGAAGTTTCGGAGTGCTGTTGGGGGCAGTCTGAAGTTTCTCAGTCATCTAAGATGGTATAGGCATTGTCAGGCCTGTCTCACCATGGTGTCGATGTGTTGGGTCCATGTTAGGTTTTGCAAGATGTGGACACCTAGGTCTTTGAAGCAGTCCACTGTCTCCACTGGGCTTTTGTTGATGACGGGGGTCTGGTATGTCCTTTTCTTTGTATTGTAGTCCACTATCAGCTCCTTTTTCTTGCTGGCATTGAGGAGGAGGTTGTTTTTCTGGCACCAGCTCTCCAGGTTCTTAATCTCATCTAGATAGGCCATCTCATTGTTGTTGGAGATAAGGCCTACCACAACAGTGTCATCAGCAAATTTAATGATGGTGGTGGAGTCTGTAGTGGCTCTGAAGTTTTACATGTATAGGGAGTATAGCAGGGGGCTCAGAACACACTTTGGGGGATTCTGGTGTTGAGGGTGAGTGAGATTGAGACATGCCCACCCATCCTTAAAACCTGTGGTCTCCCAGTTAGAAAGTTGGAGATCCACCAACATAGGGGTGGGCTGAGGCCCAGGTGTTTCAGCTTGCCAGTCAGTGTGGAGGGGATTATAGTGTTGAATGCTGAACTATAGTCCACAAAGAGCATTTTGACATAGTTTCCTTTTCCAGTGTCCAGATGAGTGAGTGAGGTGGGGAGGAGGTGGGAGATGACGTTGTTGGTTGAGCGGTTATATTGATAGGCGAACTGTAGGGGGTCTAGTGTGTCCGGTACTGAGGAAGTGATGAGGTGTCTAACTAATTTCTCGAGGCATTTCATTATTATAGAGGTTAGAGCAATGGGGCGATAGTCATTGAGGGTAGTGGGATATGGTTTCCTGGGGACAGGGATGATGGTGGACTATTTAAAGCATGTAGGGATTGTTGATTTGAGTAGGGAGAGATTGAATATTTCCATGTACACCGGAGCTAGTTGTTCAGAGCAGGATTTGAGGATGTGGCTTGGGATACCATCCGGACCTGCTGCTTTCCTAGTGTTCGCTTTTCTGAAGGCTTTCCTCACTTCATGCTCAGTGATGGTGGGTGTGATTCCGGTAGTGGAATTTTCTTCTCGTCTACAGGATTTGGCATCTCTAGCGTTGGCTAGTGCCATTGGCTCCATTTACTGTGGTCTCAAAGCGGGCGTAGAATGTGTTGAGTTCATTTGCCAGGGACACGTCTGTGGCCATCTTGTTGGGTTTGGGGAGTTTGTAATCTGTTATTAAACTCAGACCTTGCCACAGTTTCTTTGAGTCACCCTGTTGGAACTGTGACTCTAGTTTCCTCCCACAGTGCTGTTTGGACTCCTTTACCATTTTTCACACCTTGTAAGCTGTAGTTTTATATGGGCCCATGTCGCCTGACCCAAGTCCCACATTGTAGGCAGTGGTGCGAGATTTCAGGGCATCATGGATGGTTTTGTCTACCCATGGTTTCTGGTTAGGGAATGTTCTGATGGTCCTTCTTTGAACGGTGTCATCTGATAGTTTCTTGATGAATCCCACAACTGCTCTGTATATTCGCTGATGTCATCAGTACTGCATCAAAACATGTCCCAGTCTGCATTATCTAGTGCATCCTGTAAGGTGGCTATTGATTGCTCTGTGTCTATCATGCGACCAATCTCCCAGTCGGGGGTTCTTGTTTAAGCCTTTGTGTATATTTAGGCATGAGGAAGATGGCAGCCTAGTCAGATTTTCCAAATGGGGGGCGAGATTGTGCTTTGTAACTGTTTTTTGTTATGGTGTAGCAGTGATCTAGTGTTTTATCACCTCTGGTGGATCAGGTGATGTGCTAGTAGTGATAGCCAACTAGTGTTTATAACATTGGAATGAAGCTTTTACATTGTAGTGGCCATTATTCAGTTCAAAACGCTATTATACAAATATACCAACAATGTGAATGAGTTCTACTGTTCTTCTCACAGGTCACTCATAATAATTAAATCCCATTCATAAGAGGAAAGCAGTAAAGTATAAGATCCCATCAATGGCTAGGTTCACACATACTCAGTAATAATATGATTTGTTGGATTGTAGCTTAATGCAATGGGTGAGCCTATCCATTACATATTGTAAAATATACTTTATATCTTAGTGTTATGTATTAATTAAACCATGGCTAAAAGAAACCAGTTAGTGGAATATATCAATGCACTAATAGATTTTGGCTCCATGGTTTTTTTTTTAAATCTTTTCTAGGGAAAACAAATTGAGTTGAACTTCTTTGGGCAGTTTTCTCATCAAATCTTATCTGTTTTGATGTGGAAATTTAAATTAGAGCTTGGTATAAAATAGGTTTTTAATTCCAAATATATTCAACCAATTGGCAGACAGAAAGTACTACAGTCTTTTTTTATTCCAATTTATTTCAGAATACCATGTTCTTGATATAGCCCTTCTGCAGGTAACAAGCTACTGTGTACCCCTTTACAATTTCACAGGTGAGATCTATTAAACAGTGCAGCTGAGGAGTTAGGAATGTCAGAGCTATTAGTGGCTGTATATGGCAACCATGAATCAAGAACAGCAGATTTTCATTATATTTCCTTAAGCATGCTTTAAAAAATTGACAGGGAAGGTGCCAAAAATTGCATATCTGTGTAGTTATAAAACTAGGAGCATATTTTAAAATTTGACTATTCAGAAAATAAGTATAGCTATTCTGGATTTATGTCATTTCAGAATGCATATACTGTAAGGATGCCTTTTTAAATGTTTCCCTACATTATAAACTCCCAGCCCACAGAACACCCTAAAATCTTTGAAACAAGTTTCATATTTTCTCTTATACATTGTGTTTCTTCTATGTAAGAACATTTAAACATGCAATTACCACCCACTTTTCAAAATAATGGGATTCCAGAATAACAATATAATACTACGTAAGGTTTCTGATTATTTTTAGACTCAAATTCATCTAATGTTCTGGAAGATAATCTACTGTATGCATATATGATAATTTTAATAACTTATCCCAATTGCAAAACAACGCATCATCAGGATGCTTTCCATATTAAATCCTGGACCAAATATTTGAAGAAAAGAATTATAAAATAATTTCAGAAATGAAATTAAGTTAGCCCACGTGACTTTTCTTTTGATGTTGTTGGGCATCAACAAACTGATAGGGGGGAAAGCAGTTTGTGTCCTAGGGCACATTTTAAAGCATGATCTCATGCCTTAAGATTATAGCATACAACAGCATCTTAAAAAGTCAATATACTAAATACAGTTTACAGATAATTACATTTTGTGGTAATGTTTTAACTCTGTTCAGGTCTGCATGCTGGTCATGATTCCCGCAGAGATAGAGAGAAATATTTCTTAGTGTAAACCAATTATATAAAATATAATTGATGTATGAAAAATATCATTTATAAAGGGTTTTGTTAACATGAAGTATGTGGTGATCCTATACTGAACATTCCAATAATTCAGAGTAGAATCATGATAATGTACAGTATTTGTCCATGAAACCTCAAACAACTGGATTTGCAACACTGCATTTTATTAGGCCTTGACTTGTCTGAGGCTGATGTAGAAACAGCCATGAACCAAAGTGCAACAAATGTGCAACAGATGTGCTACTGGCTTGCTACTCAAATTCATTCAAAAAATTCATCCTTATCCTCCAGGGAATGGAACAAGTTGCTTCTTTGAAGAAAATGAAAAAACTTCAATTGAATAACCATATACTTTCAATAATAGTTCCTTTAAAAATGAACATTTCAAAGGTTAAGCATGTAGTTTCGATATCAAACCCTGCATTGTGATTTCGACTTATATCATGTTTTAACTTGGCTCAAAATCTAAGAAAATAATCCAAAAACGATAAACATCTGCTGAGGTCATTTTTATAATTCTGTAGTGCTACGGTTGTATCCAATGAGGTGGGCCAGGCATGAGACATATTCCGTTTATTAAGGAAATTCTGCTGAGCTTTGTGAATTTATTGCAAAGAGTGGCATCTAGTGGTGCCTAACAGCAGGTGAACTTCATGCATTAACTTATACTTGTAGCAATTTAAAGAGCTATGTGGAAAAAATACAAAGGTACCTACAACAAAAGTTTTTAAAATGTAAACTAGGAATTATGAAGCAACAGGGTAAAGCCAGCAGGAAATCATTCTTTGAGAAAATTCTTGGGTTTGTACTTTGATTCATCCCTGCATTATTTATCGGGACAGCTTTGTTGAGATAAAACAAAAATCAAAACCCTTCAGGAAAAAATGGTGAGAGTATCCTTGTGAGTTAACCTGTTCGGATAGTCATAAAGCAGAAATGAGCTGTGATATGTCAAAAATCACAAGAGGAAAATAATTGCCATATTCAAGTTTTTTTTTAATCATTTAAAATGATAGGCGTTTCCAGAATCAGAATTCAAAAAGCAATTTCAGCTTCTATTAACTGGCATCCCAAAGATTTGATCAATATGCAATGATGTATGATTCACTAAAAAAAACCTCTGAATGGCCCCCTTTCAGATCAGAGGGCTAAAGGTGTTTGCAACATCTAGAACCTATTTGTCTGTGAAGGACAGCATAATTAAGAATGCTCCCCAAAAGGCAGAATTCCAAGAAAATCTTACAGAAAAAGATCTGAGAATTGGCTGAGTTAGCTTGCTCTATAAAATCAATTGATTAAATAAATAAACCTAAATGAAAGAACAACCAGTTACAGGAAATCTGAATAACTAACAAATCATCCTAAGAAATAGAAACTTCTATCCCAACACGCCTCCCCATTTCCTAGGTGGGAAATCTAACTTGTCTGCATATTCTGGATGAAAATCACCTTCTGCATCTTTTGTGTGCTGTTGTATTCTGTCTCTATTTTCTGTACCATCACTTTTCACTAACAATTTTGTTTTCATTATTTGTTTTCCAAAAATGAGCTGGGAAAACAGTGTCAGAAATGGACTTTGGATTAAGCTGAACTCTACATCACAAGCAAAAATGAGTTGTAACTAGTATGGAACAGAAAAACTACAATTGATCTCTTTCAATTCAGATTCTCAGTCTACATGAAACTCCTTCTCTCATCTATTTGTTTGAAGTTCCATTATATTGGAAAATCATTTTTAAAAACCCAGCATTTTAGTGACATTCCATTCGGGGCAGAAAGAGGAAGGCGTGAGAGCAGGGGCGAAATCCGACCGGTTTTCCTACCAGTTCGGTGCACGCACATGTGCACCAACCGTACTGCAGTGCAGTTCTTTAAATGTCTTTTAGAAGTTCCATAGGCAGCGGGGATGATCAAGAAGGCTCCGCAGACACTCAAAACAGCTGATTTAGGTAAGTTAAAAAAACAGAGCGCGTATAAGGAAGAATGGGGGCTCAGGCGGGTGGGTGGAGCCAATTTAAAACGTCTACTACCAGTTCTGCCGAACCGGCTAGAACTGGCTGAATTTCACCTCTGCATGAGAGTATTGCATTGATATGATCAACCGGACCGAAGCGATGTTGGAGAGATCCTAGTGACTAGTAACTGAATCCTTTGTATTTCCTCCTCTGACAATGAACTCCACCACATTCAGAAAAGAGCACTATCATTTCTCATTTCTCTCACCCTTCTTTTGCATATCTGACTCCATGTTCTAACCAAAAACTGGCCAAGTTGTTCTCCATTACAGGGACTATTATTGCTGAAGTTTTCATTAACTTCCCTCTCAGAAAATTAAATAGTTCAAAAACAATCTCTTTGATTATTATAAATTAGGCTTACTGCATCCCTTTTAAATTGAATCTGGTTCAATGTATCCATTGAAACTGGATTGCATTAAGCTATCTCTGACCTAGACCCAATAACCTCTGAAGGTACAAATTGGAATCTAGGTGGTCTGTACATCAAATACATCAAGTACTGTAGATATAAATAAATACAACTAATAAATATATTCATTAGCTGAACCTCATAATTCAGAAATATTACATACAAATAATCTTTTAAATGAATATGTGCAATATAGACTAGAAGGTGACCAATTTGGCACCAGCTGAGACCCCAGGGAAAAGGAGCTGTGGTTGCAGTGATTACCTGACATAATTAGAAGGCATCCAAACACCTTGGTCTACAGATTACACTGTTTCTTAAATTGGGCACCAGCAAAAGACATCTGGGATGATTGCTATTGTACTAGCCTCTGTTCTGTGTGGCAACTTCCCTGCCTGAGCAACTTGACTCAGGCAAGGGAGGCAGTAGAGTTTTCTGGTCTCGAGGTCCTAGGGATTTTAATCTGCCTTCACTGGGCATGGGTCAGAGGTAGTTCAGGAGTTTGTATCTACTATGGCAGCCATGAGCCTGACTCAAATTGTTCAGGGGCCAACTTATAACAGCGATAATACACCTGATCTGGTTTTTCTGTTGGGGCAATGCTATAACATTCTGGACGAGGGAAATATGAATGTCTTCCTTGCCATAATCCTCCAGTTCTCTACTGCCATCCCTCTTTACAGAGAGGCTGGCCCTATTGGACTGGCTTTCTCCAGGTAACTAATGGGCCCAATTGAGTTCTAGAAGCTTAAGGTTATTCTACAAAATCTGCTTCTAGGTCTGATTGAAGCTTTAGCAGTTGCATTAATAATAAAGCAACAGCAGGTTTAGATCAGATTGTGCCTAAGTGGACTCTCCATGCCCAGCATTCCCAATGCTGACCATTGTATATGATGGAATTCAGGAAAATAAATGGGCTAACAGATGCCTAAACCACTGCTGGTGAAAAACAAGGCATGAAGATGACTGGACATGAGCTAGAGCCACTATTAGGGCCTATCTTGTAGTGGTAAGGATAGTAATTGTGTACATAAAGAACTGTCTTTTTCCAAGAGTCTGTACCTCTCCAACTCAATCCAACAGATGGAGATGCTGCAGATATCATCAGTCAAAGAGTGCCCAATGACAGGAACTAGAAGACATCCTTTTTCTGCTATAGTTACTGCCTTATGGAATATTCTCCCCTCAGAATTTAGAATGGCCCCGAGCCTGTTGTCCTTTCACAAAGCTTTAAAAACTTAGCTATCTATGTGGGTATAGCACTTGGAATGTGATAAGGGCCCCATTACTTTACTGTTAGTTTATTAATCATCATGGCTGTTGTTTGTTTGTTTTAACTTCTTGTTTTATAATTTTAGAATTGTAAGTCACCATGAGTCCCTTGGTTGAGCTATAAAAATTGAATAAATAAATAAACAAACCCATGTAAGTGTTTTTGTAGGGAAAATAGGAAAAGTGAGCATCTTTCACAGCAATACAACATATTAAATCTATTTAAATTGAGGGAATATGCCATCAAAAATATGGATTTTGTTAATACCTAGGAAATATACATTCTTCTCCTTGCCAGAGGATAATGTTCTGAGGTTATATGATCAGCCTTAAAATTAAAAGCACCCAGACTACAAACTGATTTTCCCTAACTCAATTTGTTTGCTTTTGATTATTACCCAATTTCAAAAGAGTTCTAATGTTGGCAATTCCTGTTCATGTGTGGGATCAAATAGAGGGGGGGAGTCTTCTTGAGTTGGTCAATATTTTTTTTTAATTTTCTTTATGACAGATCACCAGGGGCAATGGGTCTCTAGAATGGGATACTATTAAATAAACTAAGAAAATCACAGGTTGGTTGATCTGGTTAAAATAAGGAAAATAGAAATGAGTAAATGACGAATGTTTTGAAATGCTGAGAAGTAAAACTGTATCTGTGACTTGCTAGATAGAACTGCATGACTAAGTGAGATAAAAGTGTGCTTTTGGACCTGAGTAATTTATACAGTTAGAGTCATGGGTCACTGAAGTGGTTGAAGTTCAGAAAAGCATCCTTCTGTACAGAATGTATTGTATGATTAAAGAAGACTGATTTCAACTGCATTGGATTCATAAATTTCACTGAATATCAATTTTGTGATCTTCAACAAAAGACATTACTCCAAAGCCATAACTCTATACATTTTGCCTAAAACACATATTGTATACACTTTTTAAACACTGTAAATTACATCACAAAAAGCAGAAGTGAATTTTGGCATATAACTATATTCTGATTCACATATAGATTCAGGAAGTAGAAATGGTTAAAGTCTTATTAAACTATAAACTAGTGCAAATACATGGCCTAATAATATAAAGCCTCTAGAATTGAATGAGCCTATTGTATTCTAATTATTTTTTATCCAACCATTGTGAGAGGATACAATTTTCTCTTCATACATTGCAGAGTATATCACTGAAGTAGATCATTATCTGTAATATAATTACTAAGTATAATTTAAAAAGTAGCTTTTAGATCATTAATCTAATTATCTAATAAATAACTTTGATTATATTAACTTTTTGAGAACTTTCTTTAAGGAAAAAAAATATATTCCATTAAGATCCTTTTTGAAAGCACATGTGGTAATTTTTTAGGTTTTGTTCTTGTGTAATCTTCCAGTGTTTTGGCAGAAATTTTAAGAACCATGAAATTAGTTCTTCATGCACTAAGCAACCTTGGAGCAAGGATTTTTCAAATTGTCTCTCTTCCAGATAATTTTAAAAATAATTTCAACAAATAGTGAGCTTGGATATTAGGATTTTTTTAAATGAAAAGTAAAGTATCATCACAAATATGTCAGAAGAAATTATTAGATGACTATGTGCCATCAAATCAGTGTTTGACTCTTAGTGACCTTGTAGACAGAATTTTTCTAGATTGTTATGTCCTCAGTCTGGCCTTCAGTTCTTCCAATGTTGCACCTATTGTTGCTGTAATCCATCTTGCTACTAATCATCCTCTTCTATTTCCTTCCATTTTTCCTATAATGTGTCCAAGATATAATAACTTGACATTTGTGCCTCAGAACTCTGCATTAATTTGATCCATTTGTTTTCTTTCCTTGATGGTCAACCATGGTGTTCTCAGGACTCTTTCTTGGCTAGTCATCGTATTCTTACAAGTTTAAGCTACTTTGTTCTATGATCCAATTGTTTGTGTTCTTGGCTATCCAAAGTTTAAAATTGTCTTTCTGTCTTGTTTTTTCAGCTTTCACTTCCATGTTATAAAAAAATCCACTTCCAGTTAATGTTTGATAATTCATTTCAGCATTGGATCAATTATTTTACCAATTTTTTTCATCATTACTATGCCAAAAATGTAATATAATGTCAGTTTATGTCAAAAATATTAGATCTTGTACAATTTATTTGCTATAAAATGTCATTGGCTAGCATCCTCTACATCAGTTTGCTATGTTAATACATGAATCTCATTAGCTATGATTAATCAAATTGTGCTATTACTTTCCGGATATGTATGTATGTATGTAAAAATTGTTTTATGATGATCTAGCATTATGAGTTATTTTTTATTTAAAAAACTAATTTGCAATATTTGGGGAAAATATTTCAGTAGTAAGTAAATAAAGATTACTAATTTTTCTTCCCTAAACCAACATGGTGATAATTTTTTGTTCCGTTCTTTCCCAAACCCATCTTGGATTGTTTTCTGATTTTCTTCATATAGATATATATATGGTGACATATTATAGCTTTGCTAATTTTCTGAATTTTTTACATCAGGGATACACAACATTTTAAGCTGAGGAATATATTTAGCGTCCAAAGGCTTACAAAGGCCATATTAAAATATGGTAAACCAAAACAAAAATTTAATGAAATTTAGTTTAAATAAAAAGAAATGTATATGCATACATGATTGCTTCCATGTGTTTCATTAGTTTCTTTTCTATCATATTAAAGCATTACAATTTATGATAACCTTTTGATGTACCAGGTAGACTTTATCAAAGCTTTTAGAAGCTTTATACAATCATAGTATAATCTTTCAGCTCAAAATAACAACAAACCATGACTCTCCAGATTTCAAAGGGTTTTTTCAGTATTAGTTTAGTCTGTGATAGAATCTTTGACACAACTCAGCTAATGAAGATACTTATTGAAGATAGGAATGCAGCCAACTATTGTATAAAATTGGCCTACTTCAGTATCTAGGAACCAGAGCTTATGTATGTCAATAATCCAAGAAAAAAAATCTATATTTTCCCTCTGGCCATTCTGTGTTTATATATAGGCAAAAGGAATTTACTAATGTTAACAGTTCTCACTAGTCTTTGGCCCCCTGCTACACCAGCTTCATACAACTTCAAGATCCCCCGGTACACAATAATAATATGTCCTATCTTAGATTCAGATGCAATCAACTATGTGATTAACATAGACTATGGATTTAAAAAATTCATTCATTCATTTGATGTAAAACAGTCACAACGGGAAATTGAGCATGAGCCATGTATCATAATTTCAGCTGAAAAACAATAATTTAATATAAAAAATTATATATTTCTTTCATTCATTATGAAAAATAGTATGTCTACTGTCACAACTACTACCATCGAAAAAAAGAATACAATAATGATTATTAATTATTGATTATTAGTTCAGTCTTCATTTGGATTATTTCCTAGTCCAAAAGCTCATCATCTGAGTGAAGTTGGTGTGATGCTTTCTGGGATTCCAGTTTTTTTTCTAGTTGGAAGGATATCAAATCTTTCCTAGTGATTATGCCAACAACTTTATTCTGCAAATCAACTACTGTTAAGTGACGAAGACCCAGAGATCGAAATATGATGTATGTGCGTTGCAATGAGAAATGAGCTTGAACTGATACTGCTGATTTGTTTATATATGGATCCTGAAAGATAAAGTAAAGAACAGATTAAGAGAAAAAAGATTAAAACTTTTTTAAAAACATCTCATTGGTAGTTTAAAATGATTTTTAAAAAAACAATTACAACAACAATTGGGACCATAATTTCAATTGCTAAACAAGGTGGGTATTAAATCAGTCATAGCCAATTTTATGGCCATTTTTTTGGCCACAGTTGTTAAGTGAATCACTGAGATTGTTAAGAAAATCGTATGTACATTAAGTGAATCTTGGTTCTCCAACTGACTACTTGTCAAAAGCAGGCTAGGAAAATTGCAAATGGCAATCATTTCATCCAAGGATGTGGCAACCATTACGTGCCAATTGGAAAATAGAAAAAAATTAAGTTGTTCGATTAGACAAAATCAGTAACTACATTTTTCAATAAGTGGAAACCCCCATAGACTTTTTGTTGAAAAAAAAAGAGAAAAATGAACTTGTGATTCATGGATCTGAGGACTGAAAATAATACTTTATGGAAAGAAGGAAATTATCATGTAACTTTAGATAGCAAGGGTAAAAAATAAATGCATTTACAACCATAGTCTTTTTTTTTTAATTTACCATTTTTCCTTATTTTCTTTCTTTTCTAATATTTGTACTGTTTTTATCTTGTTAGAAATTTCTTCAATAAAAATAACAATTTTTAAAATAGCACATTTTGCAAAGGGATAGGCAGACTGGTGTGATTTTCCCCCCCCCCCCCATTTATCAACCCCCTGATTTTCATTGCTATGTTTTTAGAAGTATGGTTAGAGAAACTGAAAAAAAGTGAATGCAGAATGCGTCTTTGTGGTTGCATAGAAATCAAATATTGACTTTTAAAGGATATGTTCTATTAACATTGCATCTTTTTGATAACCTGGAACATTTTAATTGCTAGCCCACATGCAATGGTTGTTTTCTTCTTTCCTTTTTTCCCCTTTGTTGGCTCATTGTATCAACATCTGTTATGTTTATATAATATGAATTAAAACTCAGGAATGCTGTTTGTACTCAGTTACTTTTGTTGAGAGTATATCGTCCCAGGATTGGCAGTGTTTATGTAAATCAGTGTAACTGACACAGCCGTCATAAACAGAAGGCAAAATATAACAAACACATTGAATGCAAAGGAAATGTGTGCTTTTAGAATTGCTTTCACTCTTACCAGATTGATGAAGAGTTGCTGATACCGAGGGTCTGTGGTATAGCAAGCCAACATAGCAGTCATCCACTGCTGATTGGGTAATTTTTCAGTTCTGATCTGGAATATACAGTATGATTACTGGAATAATACAGTATAATTAGATAGGACACAAACACTCCAACTGAGTAGAACAATTCAACCAGGTTGGCTTCATAGCAAAAAAAAAAAAAACTCTGAAGAATGCATGCATTTTTTTTTCATTCTATGATACAAAATCCTTGTACAAAATTCAATATTTACTTGCAATTTTTCTCTCTGAAAATCATTTTCCTATGCGGTTATTTTTTTAAAAAAGCAACAAGTGTTTTTTTAAAGAATAAGATATATTAGAAACTTTATTACATAATATTAATAAAATTGTGAAGTCCAGTAAATCAAGAACTGCTTAAATTCGAGGAAAGAATACAAGCCAATAATTATTTATATATACTTTGTTTTACAACTATTGTAATTTATAAGTCTTCACAAATACAGCAATATTCTGAAACACATTCATTATAGTAATACAAAATAAATAGAAGTAGAAAAATCATGGAATAAATCATTCCTTTGTTGGTAACTAAATCAATTCATTATTAATGAATAAGTACCATTCATCAAATAATTTAGTATACAGATGTAATATTTTTGGAGCAAATGTTTGGTAATCAAACAATCATACACTAAAGAAATAAGGAAGCTTGCTTCAAGAACACCTTTTTTGCAAGTTGGGGGTTATTTAATGTTTGTTAAAGTAATTGTGATAGAAGAGAAAATGTGCTTCATTCAACAAAAAGCAGCTTTTTTAGAAATAAAAAGAGAAATAGTGTATAGAAAGAGATAAACTGATTGGTTTCTTGTTTATATTTTTCAAGCATTGACAAGATTTTTGAGGACAGATAAGGCTTTAGTGTTGTCAGGGGCAGTAGATAATTAATAGAATTGCACAGATCTGTATAAATTGTCTCTAAACTTCTTGTGAGATCAGGAACTAAATTTTCCTACGTAGAACTTGAGGCATACTGAAGTTCTATCCTATTATTTCATTAATCAAAAATGGCTTTGATAAAACACAACTGCAAGTTCCTGTTCTAGTAATATGGTTGTGTGTCAAATCAGGACTTTCAAAATGTAATGTATAATGTCTCACTGAAGAAGGAAGGAAGGAGGAAGGAAGGAAGGAAGTTAGATACATCAACTCAGTGTTGTATCCTATTTATTTTAAAACCTAAAATACTGTATTGTTTCCATAATTAACAATCTATCCCTAAATAAATTTTCATATGAGAGACAATTAAACAAGATAGCAAATATTACCTTCTGATAGGGCAGAAGAGGTGGATGGGATTCAATGTCTTCCATTTCAAAAATGATCTCATTTTCCAGTAGCACACAGAGCTCAGGCCTAGTTTCACAAGAAAGGACATTTATCACCAAATAAAAGACCATATCCAAATCTTCTACAAGACTGTTTTTATTGTGTTTTCTTCTTAATTGGCAAAATTTTGAATTTGTGGACTTTAGTTTTTTGAATTTAGGATTGATGTTCTTATCATATTTGGTCATGCTAGCTATGGATTGTGGGAGCCATAGTCCAAATTCACTTGTGGACCCAGGATAGATAATAATCTCTGCATTTGGATAATAGCAGTGACAGAGTTTTTCACTTGTGCACTTTTTTAATTTCCCTGAAAGATAGGAAGCTTAAGGAAAGATATTTTCATATGTATCTCAATATTTATTTTTAACAGATTTGCTAATACTACCACACTACAGAACTATAACAAGTTTATTCTTTGATGTTACATATATCCATCCTGTCACGTCTTCAGTTTTTTAAAACACCAGCCTGAGCATGTTTCACTATATTTTCAGGTTAACAGGAAGTTCTAGAGATCAGATATTGAACTGGCAATTGTTCCGCGGTTCTTTATTTATTTAGAAAGAAAGAAATCTCTTTAGAAAAAAGTATATTTTACAAAATAGTTCAGCAAAGTGTTTTAGTATTTCTATTTCATGGTATAGCCTTTACAAAACAAACACCCTATACCCAATTTGAATAGCACACTATTACTTCCAACTCTTGCATTAGATACTAACTTTCCCATTGCTTATGCTGAAATCTATAAGCCTGGGGAATGTTTTTTGTATCGACCCTTGTAAAAAAAGTCAATTTATCTGTTACACATTACAAGGACAGAAAATTTAAGAAATTGTTTCAAACCAGCTACAAAATATATACACAATAAGTCTTTCTGCACAACAACATTGTGGCACAATCTATATGTCTAATCAATATGTCCAATTCACACCCATTTACTGGTCACCCAGATGGTAACAATATTGTAATATCCAGTAGCTAGTTCAATGATGTTCCCTCGTTTCTTTTCAAATTCAGTCTTTTCAAGTGCAATCTTTCTTCATGATTCAGTTTGTCATTCAAATATATGGCAGTTTCACAATGCTTCCTTTTTCTAGAGGGAAAGTGCCAGGATTTCATTCGCTCACATTTTCATTGTTATATTCCATTTTCCCTGTCTACCTCAATTAGTTTCCAAATATCTCATTTTATATTTATAGGAGATAAACTGGTGGGTTGTAAAAATAGAAGAAAAAAGCAAACAGCTAGCCAGTTAGTCTACTATTCTTTGGACAAGGAAGGATGATAGAGTGTTATCTTCCAGACTTAACAATACATGGCAGAAATAGCAGGGGAACCTGGAAACAGGCAGATAGACTCATAAATGAGGTATAGCCAATCTGATGCCCTCCAAATATTTTATGATTCAGTCTCAGACTTCAATCCCAACTATTGCAGCCAATTACACAGATAATGATCCAAAAGATCTGAAAGGTATTCATCACCAATAAGAATAACAAATCCTTAGAAGTCTTCTCATAGTAACTAATTGCACTTCATATTTTATTTCCATTCTAGTCCCAGATGAAACCTTGGTGTTCTGCTGCTCACAATCAAGTACTCCCAAGATTTCCACAGCTTTGGCAGCTATTCAAAGCCAGACAAGGGTTTCACTGATTAATTGGCTGATATTTTGTGTTGATTGTGTGCGAAGAGCTACTATCTTCAAATACAACTTTGAGAGGTCATACAAATTGAATAAGGTAATTCTGTAGGCGATAAAATATTACAATAATAACAGTAACAATGGTTGCATATATTTAAAAGCAAAAATGCAGCTGAGAAATATTGTATCTGAATTTAATGATGCTATTCACCTGAAGCAATGGATGGAAAATAATCAAGGAGAGAATCAACCTGGAACTAAGGAGAAATTTCATGAATGTTAGAACAATTACTCAGTGGAACAACTTGCCTCCAGAAATTTTGAATGCTCCAACAATAGAGGTTTTTAAGAAGAGATTGGAAAATTATTTGTCTGAAATGGTATAGCGTTTCCTGCCTTATCTATATTTCATGGCAAAATACATGGGGAAATGCCATTGGCAAAAAATCCACAGAGTTATGGATAGTTCTCCATCAATTCAGAAAGGAAAATGGACAGCAAACAGATTCAGAGCACATGGATATGTTTAGGAGAATGCATAATTTTTGAGCCTGGCTTATCTACAATTTCAATAAAATACACGGGAAAATCACATTTGGAGAAACAAATGGAGATCACCAATGGATTAGGAGTGTAAGGTATGCTTAGGAGAATGCATAACTTTTGAGCCTGCCTTATCTACATTTCCTGGGGGGGGGGGGGGAATGGGAAAATCCCGTTGGTGGAAAATCAACAGGGTTAGGGTTAGATCTCCATAAATTTGGAGAGCAAAATGGACATAACCAGTAAGTTGGAAGCCCATGGTTATGGTTAGGAACATTAATACTTTTACAGCCTGATTTATATACATTTCTGAGAAAATATATGAGAAAATTGTATTCAGAAAAATCCATTTAGGGTTAGGATTAAGTCTCCATGAACTCAGAGAACAAAATGAACATCACCAATGCATTTGGTGCCCATGGGTTTGCTTTCCAATGGAGATTCCTTTCCAGTTGCTTTGTCTATGTTTTCTGAGAAAAATTCCTGGAAAAATCCCATTCACGGAAAATCCATTTAAGATTAGGTCTCCATTAATTGGGAGAGCAAAATGGACATCACCAATGGATTTGGAGCCCGTGGGTATGCTTAGGAGTGTGCATATCTTTCCAGCCTGCTTTATATATGTTTGCTGAGAAAATACATGGGAAAAATCCTACTTGCAGAAAATCCACTTAGAGTTAGGGTTGGGTCTCCATGGATTTGAAGAGCAAAATGGACATTGCCAATGGATTGGGAGCCCATTGGTATGATTAGGAGGGTGCCTACTTTTGAGCAGGGGTTAGACTAGAAGACCTCCAAAGTCCCTTCCAACTCTGATATTTTGTTATACTGTTATTCCTTGTTTACTTTTTAGTACTTATTCTACTTGGGTGGACATAGTATAAAGAAATTATTGGAGAGTAAAGGTATGTCAACATTTTTTAAAAAATGTTTTTAAATGTTCCAATTATCTTTCAATTTTAAACAATTCTATCACGTACTTACTGTAAGCTATAAAACAAATATAATATCAATATTTCTATGCATGCATTTTGTTCCCACATACCTAGCAACAAACTGCTCTTGCCTCAAAAACACTTACAGATTGCAATTCGACTACATCTGTTTTTAACTTACCATTCAGAAATTTAATTCACATTCTAGATTATTCTTCCTTGTTCTGAAGAATGTGCATCTGCAGAGCTACTCATGTAAAAAGTGGACTCTTGATGCTTAAAATAATTTTAAAAATCACCCTTAAGATCTTACACAAAATCTTTACCCAAGCACTTCTCACAATGAGTAGTTAAAAAAAAACCTACATAAAATAAAACTTGTGCATGGGTACCTGTGTGTGTGTTTGCATTTCTCAGATAATTTCTATTTAGAAGAATTACATTTACATAAGAAAAATCTGTTCAGAACAGAAAAAAATGCATCAGTTTTATAGGCAGATGTTCAAATGCACATCAAATGTAGGAGTCCAGACTGAAGTATAAGACTGGGAATCATTCATAGGTCAAAAATATTACTGCTGTTATTTTAATAAAGTGCTTAGTAAAATGTGTGCCCTCTGCTTTCTAGCAGTAGTTAGCATTGCTTCAGCAAGTCATACTCACAAGAGAGTCATGATTTTATATCACCAGTCTAATTTCTCTTCCTTTGCCTTCCTTCCCCATTCTCCTGAAAACCTGTAAATAGTGCAGTTCCTAATTTTCAAAAATATTTTTCTACATTTGCATGGCATTAATGTCTATTAATCTGATTTAATTCCATGCATGGCAATGACATGACATTTCTTGATGGAACAGTTTTCTAAATGAAGGAATCACTGATGGTACACTTACAATCTTTTCACAACTATTGCGCCATTGTTTTCTAAAGCAGGGCAGTTGGAAAATATTACAGATTGAATATATAAGCAATTTAAGAAGTCCTTTATGAGATTGTGCTACAAAGGACAGCATATATTCTAAAGTATTGTTTTAAATACAAAGTCTTAGTAACTGTTAATTATGACCCAAACCTATTCATAATATACTTACAGCGTCAATGCAATAAATTATATGTAGAAATAACAATACAATACATTTGAAAGTTGTTACCAGGTCTTTTGTACTTCTGTACTCAGTAATTGAAACAATTCAAAGAAGAAGAGATTGTGAGATTGCATTCAACAAATGAAAAATTCATGCATAATTATTTATTTGGTTTTGGTTTGTTCATCTGTTTTTCTTTAACAGAGATATTATGCAGAAAGGAGTTGGATCAATTTAATGTGATCGAATCACAATTCGATCAATATTTATGTGATCTTCATTATTTATATAAGAGATTCAGAATAGTCAGACATCTTTCCCTTAGTAACATTAGTTAATTGCATAATACTGTACTACTTAAGTTACTAAACATGAGTATCTCTTTTTCCTAAAACATTGTTAGAATCAATAACTATTTTTGAAGGAAGAAAAAAATTTATGGGATTATCCAACACTAGATGTAACAAAAACTGTGACCTATATATCAACTCTATTTTTTTTCTCAAACAGCACATATTCAAAGCATACCTTTACGCTTCTGAAACAAATTGGCCCCATATCATTTTGGCTTAGTAAATTTTTTGTTCTCTTTGTCAATGAAAAGAAATCACTAAAAATCAGCCAGTAAATATATAGACATAAAGAAGTTATTTCTGTCTCGAAGGATAATGCAGCTTTAAGTTTTCAACTTTGTCATATTTTCTAAACTATAATGTCTTCAATTTACTTTCAACTATGCAACATGCACTTTACTGGAGGGAAAGCATGTTTTAGCTAAACAATGTAGTTTGGTTTTAGTATTCCCATGGATCATTGTAAAAATGTTTCTCTCAGCAATAGTGTCATTATTGTTATTAAATACAGCTGCTCAGCCATCACTAATACAGATGATTTTTTTAACTGATTTGTCTACTGAGGAATTAGTTCAGGACTATGGCTACAATCAGATAATCTTTTAAACCATCAAGTTCTCTTGTCCTGCTCTCACACCTCCTTCCTATTTTTAATATTCTGTTGCAACAATTCTTCCGAATGAGGAAAACAAACTGTGATCAAATGAAGTTTTACTATTTTGGTATTACATAGAAGATGTCGATGTAGTTATGAGTTAAATGCTAAGTATTAGCATCAGTTCAGGTAAAGATTAATTCTAGGTTCATATTAAATATTGTTTATATAGCTTCAAGAAACTTCACAGTCTTTTTCTTCATTGCTCATGTGTTCTTTATTGCTGGGAACCTTTTCCTGCTGAGTAGGTTCTCTGTATAGCAGGGGTATCAAAATCAAGGCCTGGGAGGCCAGATCCGGCCTATTGAGTGCTTAGATCTGGCCTGCGGGAGCTCATTTGGGCTGGCAGAGTGCTCAGGAACCCCTGACACATCAATCTGGCCACATCCATCCTGGCCATGCTCAGCCCAACCCGCCAAGGTCAAACACAACCCTGATGCACCCTCAATGAAAAATTGAGTTTGACATTCCTGCTGTACAGAATACTCAATTTAAATGTGATAAAGTTAAAAAGTTTTGGCAACAATTGGAGAAAATAATATTTGAAATGATGGGGAAAATAATAATATTGAGATCGGAACTTATATTAATGTTGATAATTAAGGAAACAAAATTAACAAAATATGAGAAAGAACTGATTAGAATTATGATTATAATAGGTAGAATTATAATAGCTAGATATTGGAAA
>JAEANM010001407.1:0-28049 GCA_017656035.1 Myanophis thanlyinensis
ATAGATAGATAGATAGATAGATAATGTTAAAAGACTATGTAACAGCCTGATTGCCAAGGTTTTGTCACTAGGTTGCAATTATCTGGATGATCACAGACTGTAACAAAAAACTATGGAAACAACAAGATGCATAAATTGTAACATTTTGGTGCCATCTGATGGTGGTCCAGATTTGCAGCTCAGATCTGGTAGCCTTATCTATCTTGGCATTAATACCCATTCTTCTTTGAATGCACATAGGCTTTGTTGAATCCATGATAAAAGGTTAACAATCTGTGGTCTTTGTGTCCACCTCTCCATTCTAACAATTAACATCTCACAAGGTTGGAGTCAAATAATAATTTAAGAACAATAGACTGAAGTCACCATAAAGTATAGAAGTAAATAAGATTTTAATTCTTCTGGAAATGTAGAGTTCCAGCTTTCAGAATCCTTTGCCACTGGTCTTGCTGCTTGGAGCTGATGAGAGCAGAAATCCAAAACATCTGGAAAGTACAAAGTTGCCTTCCCTTAAAATCCTTTCTCCTCTAATCACAGGCTTTGCCATCATTTCTCTTCTCAAACAAATTTCCCTGAAGTTTGCCCTTTGCCTCAGCCATCAAAATAACAATTTCTAGGAAAAACGGGAAGGAAAAATATTCTCAGAAACACTTCAGAGAGTATAGTTCAACTGAAAATGCAGTAAAAAGTGTGCAGTAAATGTTAGTATTTCTTTTCAAATGATAAGATCAGCATTATTATGATATTGATGACAGACTCATTTTTAAAATAATACTCAGATTAGTCATTTTCACTCAATTCTCTATACTATTGGATTGACCTACATACTTGTGTGTATACAGTCTATAATCCACTAAATCAAGGATTGCTAAATAGTTTAATATAAGATTATACAACAGAATAACATTATAAAAATATCTATGAAGCTTGCCTGAAATGTATTTTCGAAACCTTCTTAATGGTCAGCAATGGTATTCATTCCTGTTGCCAGAGTAGCTTCTGAAAAGATAACATTTTGAGTTGTCCCCATAAAGACTACCAGAGCTACACTGCAAAAATCCATAGGATAACAGCAAAGAGATATGGAAGACTTTAACATTTTGCTGACATGAAGTGACTCTTTGGATTTTTGTAGTCCAGCTCTGGTAGGTCTCCAAAGGCAGATTTCCTTTTCTGATTTTAATGAATGGTAAAATTATGCCAAAATTAGCATTCTCATAGGTTATGTAGATAGAACCAAAAATAGATTTGGGGTGGGTGGGATTGATATCTGAAATCTATAAAAGCTAGTCTCTAGAGCAGTGCTTCTCAACCTTAGCAAATTTAAGATGTGTGGACAGAAGAATGAACCTGCTGTTTAAATGTCTTTTATGGAAACAACTTCAGCTCTCGTATATCTGACAGAAAAATGAGCTGATGACAATAGTGAAGAGGATATTTCAAGCAATGGAAAGCACTCCTGAATTACATCATTGCTGCTGCCCTATTAAAGTGAAGCCCCTTTGCTACAGAAGCCAGCTACTGAATGAGTCAAATATTAAGCCTGACTGTTTTTTTCCAAAAGCTACTGAAATTGTATGATTCAGTCTTGTGAGTCTGTCCAAATGTAGCCTAGAGATCTGACTACCAATAGATTAAATTGGGAGCTAACCTGACTTACATAACAGGACAGACACCTCATGGTTGAGCTGACCAAGGGGATGGGGGAAATTCCTCTACCCCCCAAGTCCCACCTGGAAATAATTTCTCTGAAGATATATGCAGTGGGATTCATGTGTCAGCCAAACTCAGCTTAGACATATAGAAACCATGGTTGACAGTGAATGCCAATAGGGATCTTGTGAACATCCATTACTTTGGCATCATTAAAAAATGGCAAGTGCTTCCTAAAAGTTTCCAGAAGGGTGTGCAACAAATTGAAATGTTAGAATGACAAAACCTTTCCACCTTTACATAGTTGCCTGAAAGACTTTTATCATTTGGCCTCCATCCATGGTTGTCCACAATACCTTGATCCAGGCAGACCAAAATATCAGCTCTTCTGAAGACCTTTGGGCAAGGGGATAGAGTGGGCAGATACATGTTCCACAAAAAATTTAGCCTTAATGTTGTTACCTATTTTGGGTAATGAAACTGCAAGAAAACAAGCAAGCTCAGAGAGCACCAAGCATCCCCCAAAATTTTCATTGGTCCTCTAGATTACTTCAGATTTACCAATTCCAAGATGAGCCTGAAGAACTTCAATAATATTTATTATTTTCATCCTTTACTCAAAAGAGATTTTACCTCCCATTTTAAATAAGAATTATTCCAAAGGATCAGTTTCCCTTGAGAATAGGAATCAGAATTTAGATTCTTACCAAACACCAATAATTATTTTAAGATATCTAAGTGGAATTAACATACTGTAGATGTCTCTCTTAGAATACATTCCAGTCTTGAGGTAATATTCATTTTCACAAGATTTTTCTTCCCTATAGGTATAGGCAATGTCATCATTAATCCATTTTATACAAACGGAAAAGTTCAAATTCATCATGAAAGTTATTTTTTCCAGAAATAAATAAATAATGAAATCTGAATAAAAATAATTTTGTTTTTAATGTATTTCCACAGACACCATATTGTTGTTCACAAAATATTAATTGCATTACAATTTTATAACCAGAATATTTACCCCATTGTATAATCTCCTAAATCCAGGTATAACACTTTAATTATACACATATAATATCTTTTATTGAGCTACTATTGCCTGAATACCTTGAACAATAAAACTGGTCAACCGTTCAAAACTACATCTTGCAAGCAATTTTTCCATGTGCCTGATCTTGTTATAAAAATGTTGATCTCTCCATAGGAATCACATAAACATTAAACCAACATGCTTCTACCTCAGGTTTAATTTTCAGTTGCAAAGATCGGTTCTAGGCACAGAGACAATGATGTCCTAAGCCAGTTGGCCCTTCCCAGCAAAGCTGGTTTCAAGATAAATGATTCAAATAACAAACATTAACTCAGACAAAGGCCATTGATCTTGATTCTGGACACACTGCAAAAATTCTGCAAAGTAGAATTGTTTTAATAGGAATTAGATTTGCAAGGTTTGATTCAGCAGGATAATATTGTTAACCCAATGAAAGATCAATGCAATTTATGACATTAGAATATACATAATGAACACAGAATGCTTAGGGATTTGTTGAATAGGAAAGGTCTGAATTGAATAGGAATAGACATAGAATAGAGCAGGCATGTCAAACATGCGGCCTGGGAGCCACATGCGGCCCATTGCAAGTGCATCTGCAGCCCACACAGACAATGTTTTACACACCACTTTGGATCCTTCTTGAGTAGAAAGATGGGGTAAAATATTTTAAATCAATAAATAAAATTAAGTAAATGAGTAAACAGGAAAGAGAACCCTACATGCTTCCCGAGTTCACTGTTGAAAAGGCAGTCTAGACATGTAACAAATAAGCAAAAAAGCTTCCAAGACTCCCAGAGGAAAGTTGCAAGAGAAACGCCTCTCCCCTGGAGCAACAGCAATTCCTCCTTAGCCTTATCAGAAGAGCCAGTTGGGCAAGGCCAGTGCTTGTAACATAACCTGCACCACCACTGCTGTCCCACTGTCGCAACAGCAAGATGGGTTGCCCTCCGAGCTGCCAAGGGCGAGCCCATCCACTGCAGGCCAATTGAAGAGAGTGCGGCCCTCATCATAACTCGAATGTGACAATATGGCTCCCAGGGAACTGTGAATTTGACATGCCTGGAACAGAGTATCCTGGAATAGGGCATAATTAAATGGAACAATAAACAGAAATATTTGTCACGGCAAGATTCTACTGCAGTTTACTGGTTGGAAATAATTTTGCACACTACTTTTTTTGTTCTTGTGGAAAAACATGCTGAATGGACATATATTTTTTTCTCTGGAGGCATATAGCAGCTTCCAGAAAGAGGGAAGGGAAGAAGAAGACAAGAAAAATTTGGAAGTAAAAATGTGGCTCCTAACAGACCATCCAATTTGATTTAGTCCCACACCAATATTGCTTTAAAAACAAATCTAGTGAAAGATTTCCAAGTGTCTTGTGTTGTTTGGCTCTTAGCTAAGGTGACTAATTTGATACCATTTTTTGTTCTTATAATCATGGCACATATCCTAACAGCAGAGCATGGCTTTGCTCTACAGTTAATGTTATATACTATACAGGAATTCACTGACTTGTAAAATTCAAAACAAATATCTTTTTTATACATATATCCTAGGGAAAAACCTTTTTTCAAATCTATTGGAATTTATCAAGCAAATAGTTTGAAGGGCCCCGCTGACAAAATGGTCATGTTTATTTTATTACTAGAAAGGCTATGATCTATTAAACAGATATTCTTGGAATATTTATTTATTTATATTTCATGTCTCTTAACCATCTGTCTTCCTCTTTACTTTGTTCACATATTATGAATCAACAAATGAATTTAACATAGTGCTAGCAACAGCAACAAATTTCCCCGATTCAGTGGAGTTTACAGTTTACATAATTCCTAAGAGTGTGTGGGTGTGTATGTGTATGTACGTACATATGTATGTAGGGGGGTATGAGTAAGTACATATGTGCATATACAGGTAACCCTCGACTTAGTAACTATTCAAAGTTCTGCCACCCCTTCCATAATTACATTTTGCCCTGTCATATTTATGATGTTTGCAGCATCCCATAGCCATGTGACAGCAATTTATGACATTTTTGTCAAAAACTGATGTGTACGACTGGTTTACAGAAAAAAAATATCCACTGCAAATGCTTATCAACTGCTGTTCACTTAATGTCCACTGCATTCATTTAACAAAAACCACAAAAAATGTAAAAAAATTGGGTTGGTCACAGTGGTGCCTTGACTTACAACCGTCATGACATACAATGAGTCATAAGCTAAGAGCTATACATATATATGTATATACATATATACTTATACACTGTACATACACACATATACACACATGCATTCATGCATGCATGCATATATACATACACATATGATTACAGTCCAGTTTGTTGCATCGTGGTCCAGCATTTTCATTAGCAATAGTAAAGCTGTTAAACTTTGCTGTTCTAGCCCATTTGAAGTCTTATAAAAGCATAGCACTTACTTGATCATATTTTCACTGCCAAGGGTTAGGGAAGGAATATGAGGGATTTTCATTCTCAAAGGCCAAAACCACTTCACTTATCTTGGGTACTCTGGCAGTGCACTTGCTGAGAAGTGTTGTTTATCGTTTAAGCCGAAACATGTCTTATATCCCCCCTGGTTTCAGTGAGATGGTTTTATGGCAGTTTCATCCACTATGTGGATGCATGTAACAAAATAATAAAAATGTGTTTTCACACTGTTAGGGAAAAGTGTCAGAATCAAAGCCAAAGTAAGAATTATTCAGCTTTGTATTTTCTAAGACAGATTAACGGGGGTTTAGTACACACTATATTAAAACTATCAGGAACAACAGCTGTCTTACAAATTTTGGATCTAGTAGGGGCCTAACTTACTCTCAAAATTTAGTGTTAGAATTCTGAAGGGCCACATTTTTCCTCATATAAACCACTTCAGTCTGAATACTTCAAGGGCCCTACTTATTCTTATTATAGTTTTTTTTATCTTTAAACAAGTTAGGATTGGACTATTCTTCAACAAATAATCATTCCTTTTACTATAAAGTCAACATCCGCTGGTTACCTTCAAATTAGGTTAAATTGACGTAATGAATCTACCCAGACATACCCTTGGATGTTGCAGTGAATTCAGAATGCAGCAGTGGGACTTCTACATAATGTTTCTCAGCAATATGTGATACTTACTCTGTAATTTTCTGAGTTAAATTCAAGGTGCTGGTGTAAAAATATAAATCCATATAAAACCTTTGGGACACAGCTAGCTACTTGAAAAAATAACTTTCTCCTATGTGGTGAATTATTCCATTCAGTGATCCAAAAAGTAGACCCTGCACTTGCAGGAAGAGGGGGAGGGGGAGGGGGAGAGGAAAGGAGAGAAGGAGAAGGAGAAGGAGAAGGAGAAGATAATTGGCCAAAGTGGCCAAGAGGCAGGTTTGTGAAGAATCAACCAGGAGAAAAGTGGTATCGTTTTTTGTAAATTCTCTCCCTGTTATAATTAGGATGGGTCGCTCTCCGGCTTGCTTGAAGACAACATTTAGTACTTATTCTTTACACTCAGAATCTGTTATTTTAGTCTGTCATTTGGATACTTTATTATTGAAGCTATAGATATTTGAGTTTTACTTCTTGTGTTTTTACTGTAATTTATGGATGTTATAATGGGTTATGATGCTTTGGGATAGCTGTGAGTTTAGTGGTGTTGCTCTGGATATAAACTGCTGTGGGTTTTGCTGGCCAGAGTGAAATACGTTAATAAATTAGGAGACCTGGCTATTCCTGTAGTTTTGTAAATTGTTCCAGTAAAGGATACACTAGAATTTGATCTATGCTTCTTATTTTGTGGTGTAATGCACCTAATCATATTATAATATTAGCAGAATGTTAAAGACTTTGTTATTTTCTTTTACAATGACCATTTCTGGTTCCCTTTAGGTAAACCAGCAGGTTACGGAGGCAATAGACGTTCTTCTTCTACTAGGGGAATAGTGGATGAATGCTGTTTCCAGAGCTGTGACCTGATACGGCTGGAAATGTACTGTGCTCCTATCAAGCCACCTAAATCTGCACGCTCTCTACGTGCTCAGCGACACACTGATATGCCTAAAGCACAAAAGGTAGCTAAAGTGTGATCAAATTTAATCTGATTATTTGTTACATATGAGGATTTTCAGCATTACTCCAAGCATGGGATGGACATATGGTTGCCCAGTATCAGAAAGCAAAATTTGATATCTATGGGCAGCTTTCATTTCCAAAATACTGCAGTCTTCCAATATTAAATAGAAATGGAACAGAAAACACCAGAGAGCCACAGATATAACTGTATATTGCATATCTCTTTATCTCATCTTTGCCTCCTTTTTTTCTTTCTCTATTAGTAGCTGCTGATAAATGATGGGTGTTATTTTGAACCATCCTGGTTTATTGTAACAGTGTCACACTTTTTCCCCCTAATTAACCACATTATTTCTTTATTCCTATCTAGCTTTCTTTCTTCTATACCAAAAGATTTGACACTCTTGCTGAGAAGGAAACCATTGGGTACTTTAGAAATTGTTGCCCTCCGATTATGATTTACTCTCTAAAGATTGTTTGGTTGATCTTACAACTGATTTTTATCTGACCATTTTAGAGTCAGCTTTACTTTTTAACTTTTCCCCAGGCTTTAGAGTGGTCTAGAATTTAAACTAGTAAAATAATACATTGGCTTCCTTTAACATTATTTCGAATTCATGAGGATTCAGATGTGGCCTTTAAGGGTACATAAGATGTACATAAGGGGCAATTTTATTCAATAAAGTCTATATCTGGAAAAGCCATGTGTATGCTAAGGAAAATAATCTATGAAAGCAAACAGAATTGTTTGTTTAGAATTGTTTGTTCAAGGATTGTTTGTGCTTTATTAACTTGAAGAAAAATGATGGAAGAGAATTTTAAATATTTAAATATGGAGTGGATTTCGATTGGGCCACATTTGACATAAACTAGCTTCTCATCTTCCCATTCAAAAAATAGGAACAGAACTACTGCGGCATTCAGTGAGACAAAGATTGTCAACTATGCTCACTTATACAATAATATGTCTTTTATTTTCAGGAAGTGCACTTGAAGAATACAAGTAGAGGAAACACAGGAAACAAGAACTACAGAATGTAAGAAAATTCCGTCCGTAAGAGTGAAGAATGAATGTGCCACCTGCAGGATACTTTGCTGTAAATAGTCAGACATTGGACAAAGCTAGGGTTCAATAAGTTTGATGAATTCTCCACTAATGGGCATTCTCCCTAGGAACAATGCAAGTAAACATTCCAACAAAAAACCAACTCAGTGCTCAAATGTTTCTGAGATTGGTAGATTGCTACTGTAATTGTTCACTTCCTGCAATAAACGTGCTACACGCAAGTATGTACAAATTGTACATGCCTCACATAGACCCAGTCCCACATCTCTTAAAAGTGTTCTGCCCTCAAAGGGAGCAGCAAATGTAAAAGCCTTTAGTGGATTCAATTGCACTGTTAATTTATGAACCCTGCTGTTGGAGTGACTCACCAGCCTTATCTAAGTAGAGGGTTTTTTTTAACTTTTTTAAAATATTTGTACTTCTAGATAAGCAACAGATTGTTTGTCTTGCAGTGTCTGATAACACTGTTTGATTTCCCTTCCATATTTGCACAGTTTGGAATTCCCAGTAGCAACATCAGTAAAGTTAACACATTAATTTCACTACTGTAGTGGCTTTTTAACAGTACACGGGTCTCATATGTTCACCTCACTCAGAGATCCTTATATGTTCCAAGATCCACAGAGAGTTCTTACATATGTGCAAAATATTATTTTCTTCCATGGAAGGATATTACCATTCATGTTGCATCCTTAAGCAAAGCTGCCTTTGGCCACTGAAATTAATGGAACAGCTTGCATATACTGGAACTCCCTGTGCAAATTCCCATATCTAAAACAACCTTCTGGGTCTAGGTTTTAAGATGGTCATTCCCTGCCTATAGCAGATGAAAATAGAAACATATGCAATTTGAAAAATATAATGATTTTTTGTCGAGATAAGCTGAGAGCACATATGAGCTCAACTTCAGATAACTTATTCACAACAATATAAATAAATGTCTTTTTCTTCAGTATAAGGCAATACGTAGAAATTTAGCATATTAATCATACACATATAACCAACAGTATGTAAAAAAAAATCTCTGTAATAGTACAATGGTGCTATTCTGTAACTTGTTTTATGAAAGGGCTTACCAAAACTGTAAGAGGTACAAGCAAAGTAGCATATTTGAAATGAGTTGGAAACAATGACAAAGATTAGATAGAAGGATTTGTTAAAAGAGGCATGATCGATTGAAGGTTTCTAATCAATTAAATGTTACTATCAAAGGGGACTACAGGTACTCGACTTTCAACAGTTGATTTAGTGATTAACTGTTCAAAGTTACAATGGCTTTGAAAAAAGAGGCTTATGGCCTTTTTTCATCCTGATGACTTTTGCAGCACCCCTGGGGTCACATGATCAATAACCGGACACTTGGCAACTGGTATGTAACTCATGACAGTTGCAGTGTTCCGGAGTCATGTGATCACTTTTTCCGACCTTCTGACAAAGGAAAGTCAATGCCAGATTCACTTAACAACTTTGGCAAGAAAGGTCGGGAAATGGGGCAAACAATAGAAATTCTGGGCTCAGCTGTGGTTGATAGTTAAGGACTGCCTGTACTATCTACGTTCTATCCAATAGAAAGGCCATCTATAATTCATGGTACTGTGAAAAAAGCTAAGGTTTTATATTTGAAAGCACCTTTGAAAAGATTGGTGCTTTTCAGCAACAAGGAAGAAAAGTTGAGTGAGTTTCCTAAGACTCTTAAAACTAGTGTGGTTGTGATAGAAAAAGAAGACTGCAGGATACTGTAGCTTGACTTCCTTTGTCATATGAAAATAGCAACTGCCCTCCCCCATCCTCCTAAGATATCAGTATTCAACCTACTACAGTACTACCTTATTTATATGGCAATATGCTCAGGAATTTTAGTTTAGGGCAAGCCAGAATCAATTATTAGCCACTGAACTTAATTTAATTTCAAATGATATTTTAGAACCAAAAGGAAACTTGGAGAGCCCATGGTCTACAGAAGGGGTGTCAAACTCAATGCCCACTAGCCACATCTGGCCCATGGGCCACATCTGGCCCAAGGGGTGCTTAGATCTGGCCTGTGGAGCCAGCCTGGAAATAGCAAAGGACCAGCCCATGGTGCTAGCAAAAATGGGGTGACGGGAGGACTGTGCATGGGGACCCCCCACAACTGAGTTTGGCTGCCAGAGTGCTGCAGGAGGCCTTCCAGGCCCAAAATGGGGCCTCCGGAGTGCTCCAGGAGGTTGTCCAGGCCCAAAATGGGGCCTCCAGAGTGCTGCAGAAGGCTGTTTTTGACTGAGAAGGTTATAAAAGGGAGGAAACATAAAATATTTTACCGCCGGCCCTCCAAGGTCAAACACAACCCTGATGCAGCCTTCAATGAAATTGAGTTTGACATCCCTGGTCTATAGTGTCCCTCAGTTCAGGATGCACCCTTAGAAAGTGGTCATGAAGTTGATGCCTAAATGCATGGAATGGAAAAGCGAAATATGTGGCAAAATTTGCTTTACCTATTACTGTTTTTGGTTAACAATGCAAAGTGGTGCTATTGTTCTGCTTGAGAAAGTACTTGAATAACATAGAACAAAACATAAATATGTTTTTAAGATAAGCCAATTGCACATATAGAGATTGTACGTAAAACTGAAATATGTTTAGCCATAACTTTTCAACTTTTTATGATTATGAAAAGGAAAGATTATATGAACTGAGAGGCTAGCCTAATTTAAAACAAGAAAATTACTCAATCTGAAATGACACTACCTATATTGACTCTTAGAATGCTACATATATTCTTTGGCGGTAAAGGATGATATTAAGCAAATACTTCCATATGTTGCAATGGACATGGTATAGATCTGACTTATCTAGGATAATCAGATATTGCACTTCAAAAATACTGCTTTAAGTCCCAATCCAGCACATAAAGTGTGAGTAGAGCTTCAAGTATGGAACTCCTTCTCTGGGAGATAGCAAAAGGACTTGAATCTACTGCTTATCATTCGTGAGAAGGGGGTTGGACTAGAAGACCTTCAATGTTTTTTCCAACTCTGTTATTCTGATCACACTTACGTGGGCCTATCAATTATCAAGATGATTTCGCAATGAAATGTTTTTCATGTTCACACCACATCTATATGTCTCTCACTTCAAATTTTCTGTCCTGAAAAAAGATGATATGGAAATCCATTTCGAACTGGGACACATAAGGGAAAAAAAGGGACAACTCCATGAGAAAGAGTTGAAAATGTATGGCTAATATTTTATGGAGTCTAAGTTATGTATGCTTGCGTGTTTGTGTGAGTGCACATGCCTGTATCTTGATCCATGTATATGATTTAAAATGGTAATTTCCATAAACTTTATCTCGTGAAAAAAAATAATATTTTAATTTCCAGGGTTGTTCTTTTTTTTAATGAAAGTTAACCCAATTAGAGATTATTTGAATCTAAGCAGGAAAATGTTTTTTTTTTGTATAGAATATAAGCATTTATTCATTTTTAAAACTACTTTTAAAGCAGAAGTCCCATCCCACTGATTTGGGACCAAGACCTTTTATATGAAATGTGACTATACATTTATATAGGACTGCTCTCTTCCTCTGGAAATAAATTGAATAATTCATTAAACAAACAAATAAATGAACTGACAAATGGACTCCTCTTTTAAAATTAGCACTACTTCTATGCAAAACTATGCCTTATATAATTTAAAACTCATTTAAACAGACATTCTATTGTTTCGGTTGCAAATAGGCACTCTAATGTAAATGCCTGTGGGATTAGGGATTATTTTTAAAAGGGGGATCAGATTTTTTAAAAAAATTTTTGACAAAATGTTTTAGTTACTTAGTAAGTCGCAAATCTCCCTTTGTGATTTTTTTTGCAGAAGTAATTTACTTCAGTTAAATCATATTCAGTAAATCATACACATCACATTTTGCTCTTGAAAGAGAAGCAACTCTACCTTTAGACCATGTTCCTCTTTATTTTATCACATTTTTTGCTCAGCACAGCACTACAAGCTTTATCTTTGTACAAATACAGCATCTTATGGTTATTTTAACTTGACTTTTACGTAAAGGAAGTTATAAGGTTATCTGAAATGTGGCTTCAAATAATACAATACAGAATACTACTCTATGAAACAACAGTGGACAATGTTTTCATTTTGGCTGGAAGATCTATGGGTAGATGTGGATAGATCATTTCTCCTCACGCCCTTCTGTTCAAGTAATTTTCAGCTAAGAACCAGTAGCTACCTCTTACTGAATGTGGATTTCAATTTAGTTACAATTAAGTTTAGCTGACCTGGGACTTTCACAGTAGATTTTCACAGACGTGAAGATAGAATTATAGAAGTTACATTGCCCATAAGAAAACATCTTTGTTTATGCTACAAGTTGTCCTCACTAATGACCTTAATTGGTACCTGACTTCCATCACTAAGCGAAGCACTCATACAAAACATCTCGGGACCATACTACTTAGCAATGGCAGTTCCAGTACTACCAGTTGTGGTCAATCGGACCACAATCGGACTGAATTGTCATTAGGCAAAGACCTCATGATGCTCCTGCTCCACCACATTTGTTTTCTGCTTTAGTTTCCCCCACCTACCTATCTCTTCCCCATCCCTGCCCTTTTGGCCACCCTGCACTCTGATCACCACTGGAGACCTTATGAAGGGCTAGCAGCTGTTTTGGCCCAACAGCAGGAGGAGAAAGATACTGTAGGTCAGCTGGGTGTGACAGAAGTAGGTGACAACAGGGCAGCAAAAAAGCAGGAGGTAGGCAGGTTGGGGGAGTTGAAGCACACGTTGTGTTTCTTTAAGTGTAGGCAGGCAGCCAATTGTTCAAATTTTGATCACGTGACCATGGGGCTCATGTGTTGCAACAGTCGTACCTTTGAGGACTAGTCAGAACTACCATTCAACCAGCCTTTATCATAATGTTACATGGTTGCTGAACAAATGCTTGTTAAGCGAGGACTACCAGTACTGCTGATTATGCCTCTTTCATTCTTTTCCTGGGCCAAGGACAGATATTTTCAAAGCACCATCCTGCAGATGCTGGTGTTATTTTCCAAGAAAATTTATTTGGCATGTCAGTTTCAATTTTTACAGAATTACTTCTTACATATAAAAAGTTTGTTGGAAGATAAACCAGGACTCTATGAGCACTACATTTCTTGGAAATAAAGAATCTGTGCACTTATTAGGAGGGAAGCAGGGATCATGTGTTTATACCAGGGGTGAAATTCAGCAGGTTCTAGCAGGATCACTAGAACCGGTAGTAAATTTTCTAAGCAGTTTGGAGAACTAGTTAGAAGAAATCTCCTTTTGTTTTTTTCCACTTTACAGGGTTAATCCTATAAGAAAGGCAGGAAAGAAACATTCTGGTGTTGTTTCTAGCCTAATTTTTATTGCCCTGCTGACAGAAACTGTCCACCCAGTTACATGACCCCCCCCCAGCCACACCCATCAAGCCACACCTACAGAACCGGTAGTAAAAACATTTGAATTCCACCACTGGGTTATACCACAGGTTAAAGGTTACAAGATGCAAGAGGACAAGACAGCAAAATGTATACTGGCAGAGCTCACTTAACAACTGCACTGTTTAGCAATTGCTTCAGGTTATTACTGCACCAAAAAAGTCATTTTACAACCAGTCCTAGCATTTACAACCATTACAGCTCATTCGCTGCCCATTTGTATGTGTGCATATTAAATTCCCTACCAATTTAAATTACTCTTCTTTTTTCAAAAAAGTGTTGGTCATTGTCTCTCTTTTATTGTCTCTCTAGCTTGCCACACAGGACACCTCCAATATGTATTTTAAAATTTGCCACAGTTAACTGTCTATGTAGATGCTCAGTCATCCAGGTCATGGTTGTCCCAAAGGTGCTTTTTCAATAGGCAACTGGACTTTTCTGGTTTGCTTTGAAGATGTTTCGCTTCTAAGCTCTTCCAGAAGAAGAAGAAAAGTCTTCTTGGATGAGAAGCAAAACATCTTCAAAGAAAAACCAGAAAGTCCAGTTGCATCTTGAAAAAGCACCTTTGGGACTACCATAGTTAATATACACAACCCTTGAGCTGTAAAATGAAGAGTAGAAAATCCTTATCATTCAAAACACCATTTGATTGTAACACCTGTCCTTGCTGACCAGGTCAGCTTTAGCCAGGATAATGTTTTATCCTTAGACTTGATGTAGAGAATGACATAACAAGGAGTAAAACTATAATTTCAGTGCTTACCTATTTACATAGAAATTAGCTATGCAGCCATGCAAAATTTAGGGAAAATGCCTGACACCTTGTTAGAAATGAAGAGGACAATTTGTCTTAAGCTTCTAGTGTAATGAGGTAATACCAGGTTTCCCTGAAAATATGACCTATTCAAAAATTAAGGTCTAGCCTGATTTTTGCGGAGTAAGCCTAATATATGCCCTACCCCCCCCCCAAAAAAAATAAGCCCTAGTAAAGGTGTTGGGCGTGGCCAGCACAGGTGGCAGCCCTTTCCTTCCCTGGTCACCTCATGGCTTATTGGACCCTTAACTGACGCCTCCTACACATCAAAAAAAATAAGACCTCCCTGAAAATAAGGCCAAGCACTTATTTTGGGGGGGTCAAAAGAAAACAAGACCTGGTCTTATTTTTGGGAAAACATGGTACTAAATCCATATATTGATGAAGCCCTTAGAAGCCATATAAGTGGCTACTTTGGCTATAGCAACCCTTTTGCATGTGTATTTTTCCAGCAAAATTACTAATTGGGAGTAGGTGCAATTAGCTCATGCTTACAGATCAGTACAATAAACTGCCATGAATCCTTGTTTAAATAGAAAAGAGAGGCAAAAAGATCCACTTGTTGTAACTAACTTTACAAATCCCACTGAATTCAGAAATATTTAATTGTTACTACCACCCTATAGTATATCCAATCCCCTATTCATTTACCTTAGGGCACCAATATCATATTCATTATTTTCCTGCAATACTGTCGTTAACTTGGGTTAGATTCCAATATGAACAATATAGAATTTTTTTTTCACAAAATGGGAAAAAATACTGAGGGAATAACTGAAATATGTGAAAGAAGGATGATTGCCTTCTTAAATGAACTGTTGAAATTATCTATTTTAGCTTTTTGGGGGGGGGATAAAATTTCATTTACTAAAACAAGCTAGTGAATCCAAAGAGGCTGAGTCACTTACTGAAGTCAAACAAATAAATTTATGTAGAGTTAAAACTGATCCATATCAGTACTAAATGACAATTTGGCAACTTCAGTATATTAATCTCTTTTCTATGTGTAAATCTACCTTGCAAATGGTGGGACATTCTCTAGATGGGGGGAGTCAGGGGAGAGGAGTGGCATAGTATTTAAGATGTAGGAAAGTTTTGTCTGAACCCAGAAAATTTCATCAGGAAAAGTGGTTCGTGGCTTGCAATCTAGACATTTGCTGATTAATTATTTTTGTTCAAAATTTGAGAAGGAAAAACAACACATCATTGCTATTTGTTTATAATGCTTTGCTCTGCAAGTGTAGCAATAGTACTTAGTTATTATACCGATTGGAAGATTTATCTGCTAACACTGGGGTTTGGGATAAAAGCTCCATTTATGTCACTGGTTTTGTGTGCCTGGTCTTAAGTACTGTTGCTTTTTTTTCTTGTAATCCTTCCATTAACTTAAATACCTGTTTCCAGACTATGTTGTAATTTAGGTTTATTTCCCCTTGCAGCCCAAACCCCAAAGCGCTCCACCGACACAAGCCACATTGAGGACCAGAGCCTTAAGCAAGGAACTTGCCTGCATCAAACTAACCCATGGGCAAGTTTCCTGACAATAGAGAGTAAATGAGAACAACTTTTACTTTGAGGTATGACAGAGTGACTCTTGACACATTTCTCACCAATTCAATTGCATCCCAAGAAGAATATCAAAACTACCAGCTGGTGTCTTACAGCATTATTTTTTTTTTTTACAGAATTAGTATTGCTACCTAAAAGAAAGATTCTTCAGTACAAGATGTGTATTTCTTTTATTTAAAAAAAATAAATCAGAATGTTATGGGGTATGTTTTGTATACTTTGGAGAAAGTTTGAAGTGAGACATTTTTAATGCATCTCAAGAGGTTTCGGTAACAAAACTTGATGCACATTTGCATTGTCACTTGCCTCTAACCACTTGCATAAGTCCTGCATAAACTTCTCTGCAAGCTAACATGACTGAGGATGGGCTGATGCCTACATGGGGGACCTCTTACAAATCTTGCATATCATAAGTCGTCCTCCAGTTTATGAATATTCTTATTTTTTTCTAACTGCCAAGGTGCTAAATGTTGAGATTAATGTTGATGTATTTCCCTTGTGGTCTTATATTTCTCTTGTGGTCAAGGACAGAAGCAACCTAGAACTAAGGAGAAATTTCCTGACAGAATTGTTGTGTCCAAATAAAGCAGAGAAAGGACTTGCCTTCAGAAGTTGTAGATGCTCCATCACTGGAGGCTTTCAAGAAGAAATTGAACAGCCAGTTGTCCAGAATGGTGTAGGGCTCCTGCCTGAGCAGAGGGTTGGACTAGAAGACCTCCAAGGTCCCTTCCAACTCTATTATTCTGTATTCTTTTCACAGTAAAACATTTTTAGATTTTTCCTAAATCCACATTCATCAAATCACTTCAGATCGTGCAAGTGATCTTCCTGAATGGATGCAAAATGCATAAGCGTAAACGTTTGTGCAAAAGGTTGCCCATGTTTGGATTTCTAGTTTACCATTTTCTCCCTTGTGTTCCATCAGAATGCAAACTGTCATGGCTGCATGACAAGTAAATAATATTTCATACTATGTATGTAACATTAGCATGTTGCAGAATTTCCTATTCCATGACTCTATCAAATACTACTCATCAGTTACTCTCTCTATTTAGCACTCATTAGTTGCACACATTAGTAGCACACAGACACATAGGAAATCCCAACCACCAAGGTTTTATTGCTTTGTACAAAGAAGAAGAAAAAAATCTCGCCATTTCATAGGTCACTCAGAATCATTTAGCACATGTGCCAACTCTGTCCAAAATGTTTAACCAGGTAAACATTGTTCCATAAACAAATAACATACTCATGCTTCTTAAATGCTTTTTAGTGTTTATCATGATAAGTCCAAACATTCTCAAAAGCTAGCTGTCTGATTTCCACTTTTTTTTTTTTGCATTGTATCTCTACATTTTAATTGACTGCAGTTTTTTTTATTTAAAAAAAATGGACTCAGTCACACTGTATTGAATGAAAGCAAAAGCAATCTTTGGTTTGTAGAATGTATGGAAATATTTGCAACCCTCTTGGAACAAAATAAAAATGTGAAACATTGCTGTAAGAGGGTACCTTTCTAATGTATTTGTATGTATAGTTTACACCTCTGTGAGGTTGAATAAATAATAATAGTTAATAAATATGTCTCAGCAGCTTCTGTTCCATATAACTCTTGATCGCTTTACTCAGAACCTGGTTGCTTTAAAACATACTTGGGGTACTACTTTCCATCAACCTGGAGACAACAATTTTATTTCTAACTAGATTTCCCTTATCTGGTATTCTCCAGATCTGTTGGACAACAATTCTTAGAAATCCTTCCATCAAGAAGATGGGAAAACATAGGATAGGGGGGAGTGACATAATTTAGATCTCATAGCTTTGGCTATAGATGAGAAGAAGGACAGCATCTGGGACACACCCAGGGGTGAAATTCAGCCGGATCACACCACATCACCCGAACAGGTAGTGGCGATTTGAAATTGGCCCCGCCCACCCATCCCTGCCCTTCTATTTTCTTATATGAGCTTCAGTTTTTTTGTTTCTCACCTTAATCAGCTGTTTGGTGTGTCTATGGAGCCTTCCTGATGATCCCAGCTGCCTCTGGTGCCTGTAAATGAGGTTTAAAGAACGTGTTTGGTGCACATGCACGCGCACTGAACCAGTAGCAAAGCCGGTAGGATTCCACCCCTAGAAACACCAAACCTGTGATTGTTGAGTATGATGCTTCTTATCCTTTCTAATCAAAAGCTGCAGATAAACATAATAACATATGCTTTTTATGACAGGAATATAAATAAGCTCTAAAATAGCAGAGAATTCTTTTTAAACACTATTGTTCCAATGATATCACCTTAATCTCAGTTTTATTACTTCTGCAAGCAATAGCTAATGGCATACAACTATTATTATGTCAGCACAATTTCACCTTCCACTAAGTTTGAATTTATACTCACAGTGATTGAAATTGAGAAAAAGTCAGTTGTGCAGTTGAAGCAGTGATCAGCAGTGACTTGAAATTAATTCGAACAAGGGCTAATCTGAGGCCAATTTCTCCTAAGGGTCAGAATGCATTTTTGAAACATTAGTCTTTCTAAAAGCAAATTCAAATGGTTGAATGCCAACAGAATTTAAGCCAAAACAGAGGCCCTCAGAAGTATCATCATGCTTTAGGAAAATCCAAGGTTTGCAGAAATACAACACATTTTCAAGGGGGAAAAAAGCCTAATGTAAAGTTTGGTTCCAGTAGCATATCCTGTAGTAGATTTGCAACCTTGTCCATACTTTTTGGGAGCAATTCTTTTGGAACATCATAGGCCTATTTCAAATAATATCAGAATCAAAATATCAAATTGAAAACAGGATTCAAATCATTCTTTGGATCTTCAGTTCTTGGCTTCCTTATCAAGTTTTGCAGTGCTAATTAAAACCAAATCACAAGTAGAAGAAGAGATATTTTATCTCAATTCCCGTTTTGTTCTTTATTATTAAATTGTCTGGAAGCTCCTAATTTATTAATCATCATGGTTAATGAAGAATTGGTGAAACCAATTCTTAAAAACCATTTTTCTAATATAAACCATGTCAGCAAAGCAGAAGGGCTTTATGAGATTCTGTACACTAAGTCTCACAAGTAGGTTAGCTGCATCCCACATTTTTAATTCAGTAGAACAGATGTTCAGGGTGACACCTCACCAGAGCAGTCTGATTCCATCCATGCTGAGATGTACAAAACCCTGTATGAGAGACAGACAGAATTAAATATCCTTAGTACCCTGGTGATACATACTTCAACTCGTTGGAAAACTGCCTCTATACGTAATCTAGGACTTCGGAGAGAAGGAACAATAAAGCATCACAAAACCAAATAAAACTCACACATGAAGGCAAATACACGTGTCCCAGGATAATATAGCAAGAATGCAACATTCCAAAGAACTTTTCTACTTCTGATGATGATGCTTGCAGATGGGAATGGAACCACCACATATCATGCCCTATTCCTAACTGGGTACCACTCTGAGGATGTATAAATCACACAGAGTTACATATATAGGATCATACCCCAGTCATTCATGCTTATATATACCATTGATCATCATGCAATATTGCTAGAATAAGTCTCATTCTAGCAATATTGCATAATGATATGATAAACGGTATATAACAGTGGTGGCAAACCTTTTACTTACTGAGTGCCAAAAAGTACTCGCTTTGTGCATGCCAACTGCACTTGTATACAGCTCCTCTACATGCGCTGCATATGCAACCATGCCATCTGCGTATGCATGCAGCATGCACTGCACGCAGGCATTCATGCACACATGAGCAATGGCATGTGTATGTGCAGGAGAGTTCCGAAGAGCAGTTAGCTCTCCTGTTGCAATCATGCAGATGCACAGTGGAGGCCCAAAGACCAACTGGGCCCCTGCAATCTCACATGTGTCCATGTGCAATTGCATGTGAATGCTAAGCGGGAGATAAGTTGTCCGACAGCTTGTGTGCCCAGCAAGATGGCTTTGTGTGCCACTTTTGACATCCATGCTATAGGTTCACCATCATGGGTATATAAGCATAAACATCTGGAGTATGATCCTATCTATGTAACTTTGTGTGATTTATACATCCTCAGAGTGGTACCCAGGCCACCTGTTGCAGTACTACATTAGCTCCTTTCTGAAGTTAAGTAAAAGGGATGTAAGTATAGCCCTTTAACTGGAATTTGCTTCCAGAAAAGGTATTCACCACATTTCTCCCAGTAAAGATAATTAATTTGGGCAAACAAGGCCATTATATTTGCAACAATATCCAGGACTTTAGTGTTATATCCAACCTAAATGTGCAGCTATACTTTCTCTTTTCCATAGAAATATTTACAATCTGTAATTGGTTGCCCAAAAGGCCAGCAACTAAGGCATGGGTGTCAAACTCAATTTCATTGAGGCCTGGATCAGGGTTGTGTTTGACCTCAGGGACCCAGGATGGGAATGTCCAGCTTGACATCATTCATGTCGGAGGTACCTTTGGTGGCCTGAGCTCTCTGCCACCAAAAATGGGCTCCCAAGCTCCATTTCTGGCTGCGACTGCTTCCTGAAACCCTCTGGCAGTGAAAATGCAGCTCACGAAGGCCATGCATGGCCCTCCTGAGCTCCGTTTTCACTGGCAGAGGCATTGCAGACCAGCCCTTCACTGTTTCCAGGGCAGCCCTGTAGGCCAGCTCTAAGCACCACATGGGCCAAATTCAGTGTCAGGTTCCAATAAGTTCCAGCAGAAACAGAGACAGACTCAGCCTTGATTGTTGAGAATCAGGATTTATTCTGCCATAACCTCCAGCACAAACTGACAATTACCATCATAGTAAAGTAAAGTTAGCATTGCCTTCCTGTTCTCCCTCCACCAGTTAAATGCTGTCTGCCACACCCACACCCCACACGCCCACCGTGTGCGCATGCCCCCACCCCGCCCCACCCCACTCCGGAGCTCAACTAATCATAGTTTCTTCATTTGTTGCCTTGTGATCGTCCAGAAGCAGCAAGGCAGCACAGACATGCTCAGCAGTTGTGTGGTTGAGCTGGATCAACTGTACTGTGACCAACACTTCTTGTAGCTGTTGGGTTTAAGGTTTCTGGGTCTGTTTTCAATGGCTACAGTCCTTGCTCTGCTGCAATACCGATGCTCTGCTGTTTCGCACACAGCTGAGTATCAGTTCGGAAAACCCCAATGTGGCCCCTCTTCTTAAATGGCGGCTTTGGGTTATATAATATGCCTGGAGCTGACATCCAGCCCATGAGCCTTGAGTTTGACACCCCTGAACTAAGGTGTTTGTTTCTTTTTTTCAAGAGAGGTCATATCATCATCTTTCAAACTGATTGGCATAATAATTCCTTCACCTAGATAGGTATGGCGGCCTTGCAAAACAGATCCAGTTGTACACTAAATGCTTAACAAGTGTGGGTAAAGGTCCAGAAAAGAGATAATTCATTTAATCCCCACATGCAATATGTCTAGTTCCTTGGGTGGCAACTCTGAAAATGATTCTACTACAATCCCCTAAATTGAATAGATTTTCCAGTAATTGTGATGACTAACTTGGAGTAGATGTGAGCAACTTCATTCTCAAAGTATTTTATAATTGTATTATACAATTCCCAAGAAAGCCTTGCTGGATAGTTCACTTGGGTTCAGTAACATCAGAAAAGTAAGCCCTCATTGTCATCACCATGTAAATAAAGTTGTATGTTCTGCTTTGTATTTGGTCATATTTGCTGCATGATTTGTGTGCTCCCCTTGTCCAGCTTCTTTGCCCAGAATTCTTTTATAAATGGAAAAGCATTTCAGGTTTTACATAATAGTAGAAAATGCCCTGAAGTAAAAGTGTTAATGACCCTATTCATCTTGGTGTACCACAATGATTCATCATATCCTCCAAACACCTTCCCATAGGGAAAATGATTGTATGAATGGATGGACATTGCATTATTTGTTTTAATACAATTTATGCATTTAATTTTTGTCTTTCTTCTCTCTTATTATAAAATCTATTTAGTGGATTACTATGCTCCCTAAACTGATCCTTAGTGCATAGGATGAATGGTTGGTTGGTTTGGTTGGTTGGTTTGGTTGGTTGGGGGCTGGAGAGAGAGAATATATGCCTAATTAAAAGAGCCATTCTAACCCAACTCTGTCATGATTTAGATTTTCTCAATATATGTAATCTAATTTTTGTAATGTCATGTAGCAAGAGCTCAGGCATTAGCTAGCAAGATTTCAGGGCCCAGGTTCTGGATTGAAAAAGTACTTTTTAAGCATTATCATTTCTCCTCCAAGATAGAATGTCAGGACCTTAAAGAGGAAGTTGTCAGTGCTCCATCACTAGAGGCTTTCAAAAAGAGAATGGACAATTACTTGTCAGAAATGGTATAGGGTCTCCTGTTTGAGAAGGGGGTTGGACTAAATGACCTACAAGATCCCTTCCAGCACTGTTATTCTTTTTCACTTCCCCTGAGTTCACACAGATATTCAAGCCTGGTGTGTTCACTTTGCAGACAAACTGCTGAATCCTCTTTAAAATGACTTTGATGCTTATTTGTAGAGGAATGGGAAGAACAACCAGCTGTCATTGAACAGTTGTAGAATGAGCCAGAAACAATTAGTGCTGATTGTAATGATAGCATCTGCAGCCTGCTTGGAAATCAAAGCCCTCTGCTTTCAGATTAGAGAGACTTGCAATTTAGTAGAAAGTCCAAATGGTCGCTTAGCCTTCCCATTGTTTTTCTAGAATATGCTAATGCCTTAACGTGGTGCTATTTATTAAAACTTTAATAAAAAAAATAGACCTCCTCCTATTATGTCTTCTGGAATAATGCCTAAGGCTGCAGTTAGATGAAACTCCTAGTCTTCCAGCAAAATGTTGTTGTTCTAAATCAGGCGTCTCCAACCCTGGCAACTTTAAGACTTGTGGACTTCAACTCCCAGAATTCTTCCTGGCTGAGGAATTCTGGGAGTTGAAGTTCACAAGTCTTAAAGTTGCCGGGGTTGGAGACCCCTGTTCTAGATGATGCTCTTCCAATCTTTTTGTCACTTTTTCTCCACCACCAGTAGTATTCTGCAACTCAACAATCTGGTCATTTGAGCAGATTCATTGCTGGGCTACTGTAGCATTTCTATATGAGGAAGAGACTCAACAGCTTTGTTGTACATACATGTCTCCATATTGCCTGTTTCTGCAACAATCCAAGCTTGACCATCAAAAACACAGAAGAAGATGGCAATTAAAAAAGCTTCTCAAAGTTAATTAGAAAATGGTATATCTAAACTAAAACATTCAAATTCAAATTTTATTGGTCACATATGCAGTCATACCTGGTACGATATGCAGTGAAATGCTTATGCGACCGACCGCGACTGATAGTAGGGCAGGAGAGTAAGTCTAGACAAAATGAGATAGGATAGGAAATAAGTTAGGGATAGTTGGGAAGGTAAGAATGAGATACATGCTATCCTCTTTCATATTTATTCCACAAATATCTTATTAATTCAATTCAAATCTTTATTGTCAATGCACAACATGTGTGCAGTGAAACTGAATGAGCCTCCACAGTATAATCACACAAAGCATAGAAACACAGAAACACAGAATACATCTCCAGACTTATAAAGAAATCCCTAACCCCAGGAAATGCTGGGGCTAGGCACACAATACCACACACACACACATACACACACACACATGCAAACACACACACACATTATTCCATCAGTATGTACATATTGCACTTTACACTGGCACTATGACTCTGTTGTATCAAGTCTATTCATGGTGTTACGTGGCATTTAGTCATCCCATTGTCAATGGATTTCTTTGCACTCAATACTTCTACAATGAGTGCTTATAAGGGTTGTTGGTCTTCCTGTCCCTCATCTACTTTTCCAGAAAATATTCTGCATCCCTAAAAACTCAAGGCTTCCGCCAATGAGCCAGTGTTGCTTTCTTCTACATGAGTTTGGCTATTGAGGGAGGATTTTTTCCTCTGAACTTTGAAACCGAGTATGTGACATCAACCATCATTATTTGGCGAGTAAGAGATTTTTATAAACTCTAAAATTATTTTAACCATCCCACTTTTCTCCTCCATTTCTCTCCTTTGGATGGAGTTTATAAGAAGTTGTCACGGTAATAAGAATGCTTTTAACAATTTGGTGTGCAGCCAAAGTCAAACTGACCTGGCTATAAGTTCAGAGAAGTTGTTCTCACAAAGCATTATGACCATATATTATTTTCTATGGCTGGAGCCAAACTGAGCCAGTTCCAGATTAACTAGAGAGAAGGTTGAAAGAATGGTTGTCAAGAGAGCCACAGCAACAAAGATTGACGTCCTTAAATATCTGTTAAGAAATCTTGATTTAACCATCCACACGGAAGACTGATCAGAAATTGTAGGAGACAGAGTTCATCACAATTGGGAAACACAAAATAGAAAAAAAGGTCACCACAATTAAATCAAACTGAAACCATATTAAAGCTGCTCACTGGTCATGATAACTATTGTTCTGAATTTATCCACTTTTTCTTTCCTATCTAGTATTTACCTTGGATAGAAGGGGAACATCACTGGGGTCCCTAGGTGTTTTGCAGACGGCTTTGTTAGATGGCTAACAATCCTGGAGCCATCTTGGAATGTCTTCAGGGTTGCCACAGCAAGGCTGGGTAGAGCTGTGGGAAAGGGAGGGGGAACAGAGATAGTTGAGGGGAAATGTAGCCAAAATAACATTCTTTCTTCTGGGAACCAAGGACACTCTTGCCAGCACCTGGAGGGGCGTAGATGGGAGCCAATCAGATTTGAGAGGGTGACCAGATTGGGGCATGTGATGGTTGTGTGTAATGGGGGAAAAACTTTGGATTTTGAACTGGGTGGGGAAAACCCAGGGAGCTTCAGAGTTGCGTTTTCACCAGATGTGCCAATATAACATGCCTAATAAATCTACACTTTGAGGAAGGCCCTGGCCTTGGAGTTTTCATTTCATCTGGGCTGTTCTTTGGAACCCTGACAATGGCTACAGCGAATCAGGACTCACAGGTCACACTTCGCACACTGAGGTAAATTCTTATTTGATTAGCTAAAGTTCACTAAATCAATCTTTTTCTTAATTTATTGGATTAAAACAAATACAGCTCAGACAACCCAAAAACATTAATAAGCTACCATCCATAATGGACCATGAGACTATACTTTCTTGAGCATTGAAAGGCAAATATTGCATCAAAACAACAACCAAACTGAAGCAGATTCTCAAAAGCAACAAGCAACAACAGGATAATGATGCCAACATGGGAAATGGAGCCATCAACAAGCCCAGATAATTACTTTGCCCCCACATCTACATCCACAGCACCATCACAGGCCCCAGCAAACACACATACAAGATTACAGGAACCTTCACTTGCCATCAGCTATCATCAATGTCCCTCTGGTTCTGCATAGAACAAATGGGGTAAACTTTGCACCAAAGAAATAAAAGATGGAAATTTGAAATCAGCATTCAAAACATCTTAATATCAGAACATTTCAACCTTCCAGGAGATTCCATACAAGGTATCAAAGTGACTATTTTGGAAAGAGAGGGACTTTAATGGCACCATCAAATGATAAATTATTAAACTCACATAGTTTTAGGCAGTTGCAGAAGGTCTTCTCCACCACAATGGATCTTTAATGCATTATAATTGTTAATTAAGAAGATACTTGTAATCTGTCTCACCTGCATCTGTATAACCAATTTATCTCTCCCAATTTATATCCTACATCAATCTTGCCACACTACACATCTGATGAGGTGAGCTACTACTGACAAAATGTTATGTCTTTCAATAAAATGTCTTAGTTTGCAAATTAGACTCCTAATTTTTTTGCCACCATAGCTGTCCTTCTGCACTGTCAGAAATATACATGAGCACAATAAAGCTCAAATGATAAGGCACATATCCAGTGTAAAATATGGCAGTCTTTTGCCAGTAAACAATTCAATTTGGTAAGGGGTTGCTCATCCATGCATCAGATGATCTGGGAATATTGCAGTTGTCGTAAGCAGACAGAATGCAAATTCAATTACACTGAGGTAATCTGTCATATCATGAATCTGGCCTGAAATGGAATTTGGAAATAAGCTTTTTTTTTAAACGTACATGAACATGGGCAAGCATGTCAATTTTCAACAGAGTTGCAGCTAATAATAGTTAAATCTATATCCTATGACCTGGATGGATAAAAATAGAAGGTGAATACTTGCTATTAATTGCTCTAAAAGGCTGGAATGCTTTCTAAGGTCACATTTCACATTTATCTACCTTGGCTGAACTTTAAACATGAAGGTAAAACTTCACTGGGGAGTTAAAACCATAATGGCATCTTGGCAAAGAAAGTCTACATCTGGGGCACACAGCATATGTTCTGAACATAAACACAACAAATGGAACCTGAACCAGTTGCAACTACGATTTTTACTTTTTAAGCATAATGAAACACCTCCAGCCAGCAGATGCCCTCTGCCCTTTATGTTTGTTCAGTCGCACAGAATGAAGGGCAGCCAAAACAAACTTAAAGATTTTTTTTATTATTATCAATAAAAGGATAAAAATTTCAAGAACAGACACTAAAACATTGGTGAGATTTTGAAATCTGCTCCAAATAGAAAAAGATAAAACAATTATCATGGACATAAAAAAGCATATAAGTAGAATGGAGAGTTAAACTAACTTTTTTTTCTCCATCCTCCAAATTGATATGTAAAATCAAATGCACCAATTTTTAGAGGTTCTTCTTCTTCTTTGAGATGATCATCATTATTTTTGTGCCAGCAGTTTTATCATGATTTGCCTCAAACTGCAATTTGTAACTCTGATTAAAATGGATTTACAGCCTGTAGGTTAATATAAGTTATAATTAGAAAACAACTAGACACAAGGACAGTTTTTCCCATGCTATCACTCTGCTAAACAACTAATTCCAACAACAATTTCAAACTATTTAGTAAGACTGTATTAATATTAATCTTCTCATCAATCCTATTACTTATCTCCTTTTCTACTTATGACTATAACTTTTTTGCTTGTATCTTTACAATTTATATTGCTTTATATAGTTTCCTAATACAATTTATATTGATTCTATTACTAAGTGTTGAATCTTATGATTTATGATGAATGTATTTTTATGATGACTGTGATCATGATTTATCACTTCTAGCTTTTATATACAATGAGAGCTTATGCACTGAAGACAAATTCCTTGTGTCCAATCAAACTTGCCCAATACAGAATGCTACTCTATTCTTAAAAAAAAAACCACCAAACAATGTCCCTACACAAAAATTGGGAAGAAACCATTGTAGAAAAAAAAAACCCAACAGATGCCTCTTTCATGCTTTTGACTTCCCAACAAAGTTACACCAGGTGGTTGCTCAGAAATTCATCTGCATCATGTAGACTGCTGATGAGATGCACAAATGGTGTTCAAAATTCCTGTTTTTTATGATGCCAATTGCCACTTTTATTTCACTTTAGAATCCACTGTTGCTAGAAAAGTGCTGACTGAGAACTCTGGCATCACTATGTTCTGTATTCACCAAACAGGAAATACATCTTGGTCCTGCCAAATATAATTTAAATTAGGGCCATCGTCCAGAGATGTTATTGTGCAATAGCACATCTGTATGTTCTCCCTTCCTCAAATGGCTGGTCATTGGAGTCACCTAGGGAGAGAAAAGCAAACTTTTAAATAAGATTTCTTTGCTGCTATTAAAGAATAAACTGTATGTTCCTGTTGTTTAACTGCCTTACTTTCAAAACTAAGCAATTGTATTATCTGGCTACAGTTAAAACTTACATTTATGATTTTTAAAAACCCTTCAGTTCAAGATTACAGGATTATGCTCATTATATTTCAATTCATGAGTCAAAAACAAAACAAAACAAGATAAAGTGCTTTACCTGTGCAACTTTAGCTGTAAAGTCTTTGCAGATCCTCTTCAGCCCATTTGTATTGTTATTTCAGGTCAAGCTTGGACTGAGCAGAAATGTGTCTAGACACATATTAGAGAGATTCAGTAAATTCATTGTGGTTTCCATGATTAAATTACACCTACAAAAATAAAATTGCACCTATTGTTGAAGATGAAAGCATTCAGCATGTCTGTGTTAAAGAATATACGAGTTGACCTGTCTGTAGGAATCTAACCTGAACAATTAGCAAAGCAATTTTTCTTTATAACTACCAGGGTTATCCACAAAATAGATTACGTTTTGTGATAGAAAAAAAAACAAAGTGTAGGAAAAAAAATTATTACATACACTTGAAAGTGACACTTAAATACTACTTTTCAACATATTCACCAAACAAATTGAGGCACTTATCATAGCGGTG